>JWZT01002781.1:48184-63607 GCA_000827895.1 Thelohanellus kitauei | reverse complement strand
GTGAAGCAACGCGTTTCGCTTCAAGATCGTTGCAGGTGAACCTTTTTAGAATTTTTTTTAATTTTCTTAGAAAAATCGGAAATCTTAAATGAATCCATAGGAAAATCGAAATGAAACAATTCGAGACATGCGCGAAAATCGGAAATCTAAAATGAATCCATCGGAAATTTAAAACGGAAAATGGTGTAAAAGAAAAATTAAACCGTGCAAAAAACAAATGAGAATAAAATACAAACCTAATTAAAATAGAAATCGTCGCTAAAAAATAATTGCATCAAATTAGATTAGAAAAATTCCAAATTGGAATATACAAACAAAAAATTGGACTGGAAAAAGGCTTATTTGGAACATAAACCAGGTATTAATGATTAATATCTTTAATAAAAAAAAATTAAAATTTATGTGATCACAAAAATGAATAAATTTGGTATAATCAGGAAAAGTTTTATCGAAGTAGTTGTAAATTTTATATTGAGATAAGTATACTGAAGTATTGGCTGATGATAATACAAAAAAATATTGTTTAATTGAAATATTGGTAAATAGATGATTTAACCATAATTCATACAACTCAACTATATGATGCTTGATATGAATACATTAAACATTTTACAAAGTCAAATTTATTGAAATAAAAACGACTTTATCTCAAACCCGCTATTCTTAATATCAAAGATAATGTTTTGATTAAATGTTTTTTCGATATAATAATATTCACAAAATTATATCATAATTAAAATATGTATATTTGCAATTTCATGAGTTGTCGAAACAAATTTTTTGCAAAACATATTATTTAGTCGTTTACACGCTGTTTTTAATGCTATAACCTGCTTAAAAAGCATCGAATTGGTTTTGATAACGCAGCTCAAGTATTCAGATACCCGGAGGTGATGTTTAGCATGTGAGATGCTTGCATTAACGTAGTGTATGAGAACAGATATGAGATTTGACGGATGCGATACCTTAAGGAACATTCAAGTGTGGATAACATTGTAATCGCCGTTGATGTAAAGTCACTACTGTAATACACCTATGCATGTTTATATAACTTCAAAGACTGAAGAAAAAGAAGCCTGTTAATATCTTTGAAAATTAAATTAAAACAATTCATTCGATTGAATTAAAAGATAAAAATATATTATCCATTTTATTAAGAAATGCTCAATATTTTTTTTAGTAGTTTCAAATTAATTATTCAGATATTAAAATTCGAGACTATTTTGATAGATTTCAAAGTTTTTGTATAAGTTATATTTAATTAGATATTTCATTGAAAATTATTCTTTAATTACATACAAATTATATAAATTTAGTCAATCGATTGACGTTTTTATCTCGGCTGTCACTCATGCATATCATTTTCATTAATATATTGTGCTTCGATATGATCACAATATTTGAATTGTGATTCCGTTTTTGAGAAAATGTGAGTCATTTTCCTCAAGATCGGATATACTTTAGTACAGTCTGTTGATTTGAAAGTCATGAATTATGTTATGCAGATATCCGAGTATGGTATTTGTGTTGCAAAGTGTTTGTATTTTTTCTTAATAATATTTCATATTTAAAAACTTTAATTAGAGAGTTTAAGTATGGATCAAAAATAACTAAGCATAAATTTTGATTATCCTGATCTAAAACATACAGTATTAATCAAAGTTCTGAGACTGTCTTTTAAGGTCCATATATGAATAAAATCTTTCAATAAGCATTTAAATAAACATGATCGATTAGAAGTTAATATATCTATGTAATCTTTTAATAGGTTACGGACACAAGTTTTCGAAGTATATAACTTGATCAGGTTGAATCAGAATGGTTTCTCTAAATATTCACAAATCAATGTTGAACAAGTATCCATATGAATGAATATGCTGTTTTTTTCAACTAACGCTCCAGATTTAAAATGTTTATTCACGTTTGATTTTTGTATGATAAAAAGTATATTCTCCTTCCGAATGACGTAACGATGACACAAAAATTCTTTGATATATGTATATATTTTATACGAGTATAGGATGCAATGGAATTCGTTCTAATTAGTTTTATAATGTTATTGCCTAGAGCACACAATAATTTGTTATCTATATTCATTTCCTGAATATGTCAAGATATAACTTTGTTGAATAGTTTCAGAGGTTTTTTTGAACAAAATTTGTTATTTAATTAAATTCGAGCATGGTCTTCTCGATCTCAGATAATTATTACTTCTTACAAACAAAACCAATGATGAAAATCATTTTAGATAAATATGAATATGTTTTTAGTCATTCGAAATATGACATGTTTTACAGATTGGCGGCTATAAGTCACTTTCTTGTACGCTAGGTCATATTTATAGTGTTTTAACGAATACCAGAAACTTTCAAAATTTGTATATTCATTTTATTGTCGACGATAATATAAACCCACCAAGTATAATTAATAACGATATAACCACGCAGTTTAATATCACAAAGACCTGTTTTTTTCAGAAAAGATTTTTCGAAAACGTGCCGTAAGCTCTCTCTGTCATCGAATTAATCTATTTTAGAATGGTTATAAGTTAACTGGTTCTTAATTCGAATGGATATCGATTTGAGAACCATGTAAATATTTATAAAAATTATGAAGGCTCACACTCTACAAAGAACATAATTTATCTTAAATGGAATTTTTAGCGTCCTATACATTATTTTGTATTGAAAAAAATTAAGCGTTTTTATACAATGTTTTTATTTTAATGTTGATTCTACTCTGTCATAAAATAAATTATATTGGTCGATTTATTAATAGATATATATTAAAATAAGTCTGTTTCTTCCGACGCATGTTTGAAAAAAGTCTTTTTTTACAAATAAACATAATAATCAAGGCAGCAGTCAGCCAAAAAAATTATTTGACTCTATTGATATATAGTCAGGGGGATAATTGTTTCAAATTGATGTGTATTTTTCCATCTACATATACTTAGCTATTAATTTATCTCTCATAGTATTGATGAGTCGCGAATCTAGCTCCTTCTTCGGTTCCTATTTTTTTTTGTACCTAATACTGCCACATGAATTGATTTAAAATATATTTATATCATAATGTACAAAAATACATTATTATTTTTTCAATGAGACCATCATATGTATGAAATGTATCATTTTTAAAAGATATTGCCTTAGTTAATATCTATTGACGTATAAAAACGTAATAAAAATCAAAAAGCAACTATATAATATTTTTAAATTATGTTGTAATTTTCATACAGGTCGTGAAAGCAAGGTGTAATCGAAATTTAAGTAAGGAAAAACTGGTTTGTTCTGTGTCTGAATTTCTCTAAATTTCTTCTTTTTAATATTGCTACATTGAATCAGGATTTAAAAGGAACAATCCTGTGGGTCAAAGGTAACGTATATGACTTATTCGTATTATTTATCCAATATTCATCCTATTCAGAAACAGTGTATCGTGAACGCACGATTTAATAGTTATAAGGAATGATTATCAATTCGAATTCACTTTAATACCTAGTTTGAACGCCATTGTAATAGTAGAACACAATAGTGTGGTGCATCGTCTACTCAATACTGTTTTTAGCATATAAATTTTATTTTTTCCCAATAATTCATTATGTATAATGAAGAATTTGGAATTCTAGGGAATTGCAAATAAAGAATCATGTATCAATATCATGCATGAATAGGTATTATAGATTAATATAAGTATCATGAACAAGAATAATTTCCAAATTCTTTAAGATGCAGCTTGCCCTGATTTCATTTTATATTTATTTTTGAATTGACCGTGTAAATATTTTATCTAATTTATCGGGATAGCTGAAGGTAACTTCGATGCGGTCGATTGTGAAGGTCATGACCCAGTTTCCTACTCTCTATGTTTAATTAGCTCGAATCTAGACTTGATTTCCTCATTCCGCATCAGTTTTGACAGAGCAGAACTGCCAACAAAGACTACCATTAAGCTAGAGCTACATCAGCTCCAGGTCCACAACTCGTTGCTATACCGCAGCCGTTGACACGTGTCCTAAGGGTTTTAAAGACTATGTGCACACAAAGGGCCTCTGAAGAATCATGGAGGCTGTCCAAGTACCCTAGAGGGCATTCGGGCATTCAATATTGGCAGTGATGCCAGTGGCTGTCTATCTTGCGAGAGCCTGCTGACTTTTCACGATCGCAGCTCTGCGTGGGCGCTCCAGACAAAACTGATTTCACGAGACTTGGATATCCCCTGCATAGAAAATAGCGGGTCATGTCTATTTTAAGATTAACACCATACCTTAGACTAATAGTTAGATTATTTCCCTTGTAAAAATTTATCGAATATCGAAAGTTTTTAATTTTTTGATATATTTGTTAAAAATTTATGGATAAAAACAAATTTCTTATAAGAAATTTCTACAACTTATTAATACTTATACTTTTATTACTTAGAATATAACCACCATCCATCAACAGATGATAACTTGAAAATCAGCTCATTATATTCTTACATATTTCAAAACTGTTAATCAAAGAATAATGACACATTTAATAGATCAATGATTTATATATTCGATTATTATCATCATAACTGTTGAATAGGATTTAAGACTATTTAAGCAAAGACTATTTGCTAAAAGATATTATTTTCACATGATCTCTGATCTATATTCTATGGTACCTCTACCGAATCGATCTTACCAAATTTAACAATAGATATCATACTTCAGCTATATATTAGCAAACATATATATAAAACCAAAAAATTGGACGAATGAGCATTCAATAAATACAATAAAACGCGATCGATATTGACCAATGCGATGGTTAAGTCTAATTCTTTTTTTTCATGTGTAAAATTGTTGCTGAAGGAAATTAACTCCGTGTTAGCATGATAGTTTATATTATTCCCCCTTCGAATGCCCGTGTAATACATAAGCTGTAGTAAGAATAGTTTAAAAAATAAAATTTAACAAATACATGGAGAATCAAGCAAGCGATACAGTCAACATGGCGACATTTTTATATTTATAAAATGTATGCTGTATGCCATCAGGTTTCGTGATAAAATATGTTAATTGAAAATAACGAGTAACAAAAAGGGATGGAAATCTATTGGCACTGTGAAAAAGCATGATACTCGAAAAATACTTACTCAGTGTCATGGTGTTATCACTGTACGGTTTAAAACAAACTATCAATAAATTTACTGGCTGTTAATATTTAACAATGGTGAATTTGTAACGTTAATTTTTGTGTGAATTATTGCATGTCTTGTTTCGGTCTTGTAGAGATTGATTTTTATGGTTGGTTAATCGATATGTAAAATATAATATTGATGTATTAATGAATCCGCTCGTAAGCGCTCTTTTTATTTCATCGATTGCATCCAAATTATATCTAAAAAAATTGATATTTCTGTTTTGATGATACTTTTATTTTAGCTTGATATGAACTACACGTGAATAAATTCACGCGTTGATTGGCGGTAATCATACCAATAATAGTTAAAGGTATCTATGCTAATGCAACCATTTAAAAAAAATTATATGTTGATGAGTTAATAAAGATATCGAATCATATAAATTACATTTTTATCATCAAAATATTTTGTTTTCATAGTATTATCGGGCCTATTACCAAAATTTGTTTTATATCAACCAGTTAATACTATACCTAAATTCCCAATATTCAATGTACGGCATATGCACATCAAAATATATGGTTGCTGGATTATTGTTTATTTTTGAAAGCCATAAAGTTGATCTGTAGTTTGTAGAAATAATCCAATGATCAAAATTAGTTAAATTGCGTTGTCAGTTTGAAGATTCGGCTATTTTAACATATGTTATTCTATTCTCTCTGACGTATTTTGATTCTTTAATGGAGAATCGACATATTTATCCGAAAACTCAATGGCATGCCGCTTCTTATGAAAAAAGCAAAATATATATATTTGATGCAACACTTTCTTGTATTCTTTACATGTTTTAATTTTGATTTTATTAAATAATGTGTGATTACAGTCATAATCTAGCCAATGCCTTCAACCTGGATTTAAGTAAAACTGACACGCTTACACAATAAAAGTCTTTCTTTATAATAAGACACTTTTTACTAAAGAAATCAGACTTTGTAATTATATTCGCCGATACGAAATTCTAGTTATTTTAAGACAACTTATTTTATTATCTGAATGATTCATCCGTTGTTTTTTTTACTCTAGTTAACGTGAATATTTTGTTTTTTTATGTCTAAACTAGGTAAAATCTTTTTTTTTAAATAGAGCTATCCAATATTAAACAGAGGCATACTTAAAATGATACTTTAATTGAATGTTTTCTCATGTAATAAAACTTGCTCTACGTTCCCACACTCATTAAAAAAACTCTGTACTAACATGTCTAGTTAAATATCTCAAATTTTTCAATACAATTTTAATATTATTCATTTAATATTTTTGCAGCATTACGATGTTGTTTCTTTAACAATTATTTTGACAGATACTTCTGCACACATATGTCTAAAGTGTATATGAACGCCATACACAATTACTGCATTTTTACGATTAATCTAGACATCTATCATATGTAAAATAAGCATTATGTTTGTGTATTCATGGAATATATCCTACACTTGTAGTCTATTGCTTGATTGTGATTTATAGAAGAATTGAGATCAATAATTTTTATATATACACTATTATTTACTGTTTAATAATAATTCTACGTATTTTTATGATACAAAATAAACATTGGATTCACGAAATATCATAAAGAAATGCAACGCATATCTTTTAATCATAACCTTTTAATATATAGTTCAGATTGAATAGGCTACGGGGTGTAAAAAATGCTTGTAAAATGTAGGGAAACATTTAGAAATTGGCAAAGCTACAGTTAAGTAGAGATTGACAAAGAAACCAATGACAGCGAACGATATTTTAGAATGTTCATCTCTCTAAATTATAGCCTTTAGATTCATTCAACATCTTGTTCTCAGATTAGTTTGATGCCTTGGCATTTTCATCCCTTTAGCTAAAAAAATCAACCTAAATTAAAAAATTAGATTCATCGGAACTTGAAAATTCAGAAAATGTCTTGAAGGTTTCAGTTCATCATCATCATTTTTCACAACTTAAATCTGCATAATGATTTCCAATTCTCTTTTGGGATTTAAACCAAATCATATTTCATTGATTCAATAGAGCACTCAGATTTAAATTAATAATCAAAACTGGTCTTTGTATATATAAAACAAGGTATTACTATATGATTAATAAAATTCTTTGTCATAACAATCAAATTCCATATTAAATATATAGTCAACTAAATTCGTCTATTAGATAATAAATAATTGAAACTAGATTTTGATTTTAAGGTCTACATTTTTTTCATATTCGTATTTATTAACAGCACGCGTTTATGTTACTCTTGATTAATTTACTATATCCCATGAAATTCCCCTCTCGCTGTAGTAGATGGCAAATTCGTTGTTTCGGTATGTCTACGAATATTTTTGTTTAATTAATATTTTACTACGCATGAATCTATATTTTCGATTAAACATATGTCTATTACGTATTGAATTGTGCTCAAATCTGATGATAGATTATCGAGAATGATAATTATATTTCTAGGATTTTAATTCTTTTATAATCATTGGAAATTTATGAGTTGAAATTCGTGGAATCGACAATTAAAGTCTGAAAATTACATCTGTCGTTTTAATCATCATGTCATCCGATTCTATTGACATGAGACAAAATTGGACTATTCAGCGATGCAATCACGTTAGCTTATATAGTAAAATCTTTTTAATTTTCATCTCTGTGTGTGTATTAACCAATTTAAATTTTCCTTTAATTTTGAATGTAACTAATATTTCAACATTTTCATTTAATTTTACTCGAAATATGCCAAATGTTTAAATCAAATATGTATACTTCAATTGCATATATGAAAAAAGATTGAAATTGTTTAATGTGTTTAATGTAAGATTTTATAAATCTCCATTATTTTTGGCAGAAAGGAAACGCCGTTAGAAACAGATATATCTGCTAAATCTATTTTTGTATACAAAGCTTTGAAAAAATAATAGAACCTCAAAGAAATAGATACGAACACTGTAAGGTGTATCGAATAAGGAACGCATGATATTTTCTAATCAAAATAAATTAAACGACTGAAATTTAAACGAATGGTGAAATCTACACAATCGTATAAATGTTATGAAAGTTCTTTGCCATTCAAAAATAATAGACAATATAAACATCACAATATCTCAAAAGAAGATAATTGGTAAATGTTTACTGTTATTCCATCGTTGTAAATCGATAGTGTGCTTCTGATGTATGAGATTTCGGTCAATTTAAAACATTTAATGGGTCATTGATATACAACGTACATAAAACTGCGTTTTTTTTAGGATGAGCTAAAGGAAACGTTTATTATGTGTCAGAAAACATTAAATTCTTAATTCTGGTTATATTTTCGTATGAATTTATGGTTTATATGCTTAAAAAAATATTTGTATATTCCCTGTCTACTTTTATGTGTTTACAATATCTTTCAAACCGTTTTCGGGAAATAATACAGAGTTTATTGTTTATCGAAAATTTTTAATTACTTTTAAATGGCCTGATGTATGTTTAATACTTCTGTGTGAGAACAATTATGATATTCATAATAATGTACAGAAGGATAAAAAATGTTATTTTCTATATTTTAAGATCTACTTATACACATTTACCTCTATGCTCCATGAAAATTAGACAAAGTCATAACCATCAATTCAAACGTAAGGAACACAATCGGTAAAAACTAAAATGAGAATACATTTAATACATACGATAAAAATGCAAAAGCTATGTAGTTCTCGTCATTGCTCGTATAAGATGAATACATAACTCATATAACTGAAGATAAACACAATTTATTACATTAGAAAATACATGACAACATAATCGAGTGAAGAGACAGGTTAGATGGGGATGATGACAGAACTCAGAATAAATTGATCTATGTAAAATACATGATTGTGTGGGTATGGATTACCGCAACGAATTTTCGATTGGGTACAATTCTGCTTGTATATTGACCACCCTTACATAGTTCAAAAATCAACCAAAAAATTTCCCTATTATAAGTTCGGTAGCATCCATGGAACAGTGACAATTCGAATGTATGTGACCAATTCAAACAATAGAATTGTTAGCTGCTTAATACGTTTGCAATTTTTCAAAAAACCCATAAATTCATACGACGTGTTAGGCGAATCGACACCATAAAATTGCAGACTGATCATATCAGGATATAGAGTTGGAAAACTATGGCATATTTTCATATGATCGATATTTGTTTTTAAAAATTTCCTACTACATATATATATTAACTTAATGAAATCTCGATTAATTTCTTTATAGTTTGAGGGCAAAATCAATACATAAAGATATGTGTAATTTATCAAGAATAACCTAAAAAGTCTATCGCTATTAAAATGTTCTTTTTGTAAAAAACAATTTACAAATCCACTTAATCGCGCTTCGAAATCCCAAAAATCAGTCAATAGAATACTCAGTGGTTGAAATAGATTTGATTTAAATATAAAGATAAATTTTGCTGTTAAATCAAAATATGATTAACGAGAGTTTTGAAAAGGCCTCCAAATATTTTTGATATATGAATGATAAAATGAAAAAAATAAATGCAAAATGCAAAAAACAAACTGGTTGACCATATCATTTTAACAATAATATTGTGATAACAATACTCAACAAGGGGTAGCATATTAAGTGTATATATGCACGCTCTTTGTCTGCGAGATAGCCATCATGGCTCTATTTGTCATACCATGGATCCATATGTATCAAATCGGTGCTGCGTTACGTCATTTGCTTTGATTTTGACAATGATGGGTGACTTTAACAACATATTGCCTTAGAAATTAAAGCTTTTACTACCATCTAAATCCGATGTTTATAATATTTCATTAATATTATATGAATCTTATGAGGTGGAGAGTTTTATACGAATAATATAGATTATGTATCGAAGTATTTCGAATTTTTATATACAGATTGATTCCCCAGCTACGACTCTATATAACCAAAAATCCCTGTAAATTGATTTTATTGTTAGTTTATAAGTCACTGTTAATTTAAAACCATATTTACGACAATTACCGGAAATCAATGTCATGAAAAAGCAAAATATAACTGTAATATACATCTGCAACCGTTATGAAAATATATAAATAATATGTTGATTATGATTATGAGTCGAATTATTCAAAAGTAATGTAGATGTGAATATATGTATTTAATAACACATAGAATTCCATTCTTAGTTTCTCAAAATTCAAACGTATGATGAGCTCAAAACATGATTAAAGTTCATTCGAAATCTCAATTCAAAAAAGATATCTCTAAAAAAGTGGTTATTCGGCTTTAAAATTAAATTTTCACAATCTATTGCATGTTCATTTTGTATAGATTAGATGTGGATAAACCGAAATTATGTAATTTGTTGATAATCATTAAAAATATTGTACTTAAGCGCTACTTACAACTGTTAGGAAAACAAGATTTTCGACAATCGAGATTTGTTCATCAAATTTATTTAAATTAAACATTTTTGTGAAAAAAAGAAAAAATTAAAACTATACGCACTCTCAGAATACGAAAATACATCGAAAAATAATTTTTTATAGTATGAGGTGTTGTTTATAGTGATTAGATAAAATATAATATTATATATACACGTGTCTGACGATGTTATAGATGAATGATAATATTTATGTATCATATAAACATAATGTATAATATTATGTCAATGACGTCATTTTAAAATCGATTTTAGTATTTAAAGAACTGCTCTATCGTCTTGAAAATATTATTCCGCTAGTCATCAATAAGGGTCTGTATTTCAATAAAAGGTAATAGCTCTTGTTTGTAACATTTTTTAAACTCATCTATATTTTTAATAACAATCCATATTTAGGATAACGATAAAAAATGAAATTTTAGAATATTAACATATATACTACTTGTATTTATTTTTGTCAGAATTATCATTTAAATCAAAAATTCTGATTTTGAAAACTGTTCACGTTTCTGCTATTTTCGCATGTTTATAATTTTAATATATCATATAAAATGTTGATATTTTTATGTTTGTTATTTCCAAATATACTTGTAATAATTTATGGAATACATATAAATATTTTCTTTTTAGAATATCAAAAAACGCATAAATTGTAATATTACGATTAATTGATGTCGCCTTTGTAATAAAGAACTTATCTTCGTCAGTTAAAAATGTAGATTGCTCCTCGATGAGATTTGTGGCGACATCGTTACATTAAGGATTCGCATTTTGCAATAGTATATTCATAAAAATTCAAATTTTTATGTGTGCCTCTGTATGTTTACTGTATGTTAACAGCGTATTGAAACCTAGCATTCATGTTAGATTTTGATTATGATCAATTGAACGCAAGATCATTAATGCTGAATTTTTTAGTTGTAGATGAACATTATGCGGTCATTTTATATTTACATCATAAAATTTGATTATCGAGACCTGCGCGTCAACGCATCAAAGGTTCTAATGGAAATTTCTTGCGATAAAAAATAAAATATAACCTAACAGATGATCATTTATTATAATTTACGTCTCCATATCCTTTGATGGCTGACAATTCATACTATGTTATAATGTAAATTCATAATGTATCGTAGATAGGTCATTATGGCTAATAACTTAGAAAAACATTCGTCGAGGGAGTTAGTCATAAAATATTTCTCCTAATTTTCTAAGGGATATGCATAGAGTCGACCTGTTCATTCGAATGATAGTTATTAATGCGCTAATGGATTGAATATGAGAGCCGAGTCGCTTTTACAAATTTTTGTATCTTATATTTATCATGAGACAAAAGTATTCATCAAATATTATGTCGATGTATAAGTCAACATTCTACATGTGTTAGATCCAACGGATGCTAAAAGACTGAATATAACATGCCGCGATATTGTTCAGTAGGTAATTTCATCTATTCTATGTTAGACATTATCAATTTTTAACATCATATATATTAACGAATCTTTTCTTTGAAAACTGGATTAAAACCATATTAGATTTATAAATTTTTTAAAAACGAATTAGCCTTTATAAAGTATTTGTATTACAAAAATGCTGTGTTCCTTCACGAATTAATTTATACAGATCATAAACTATTTTTCAAGATCTGAATAAATCCTTATCTTCGAAAATAAAATATTAAATACAGGAGTCACACATAAGATATATTAAATGATTCATAGCTAATTGCGCAGCAAAATAATTCTGAAAAGTGATATGCGCAAACTATTTTAATACAGAATTGATATTTGTAAAAATGTCACTGGATTTTCGAAAGTAGCAGCCGTTTCTTCGATAGGATAGCAAGAAGTTCATCATCTTTGATATGGAATGTATCATATCATTGACTGTTCTGGTGGCAAGTAAATATTATGGCTAATATTGGTCTACTGAAACCAAGATAATTAAACCGAAATAGGGTTATCGATTGTCGACAACGATATTTGTCTTTAACAATGCACTTTTTCTCACATAATCAGGGTTCGATTAATAAAGGTGTGTTTATTGATAAAGAATAATATCGGTGTTATAAGCCATCAGGTATATTGATAATTGGCAGATTTACCGCTGAATCCATTCGTATTGTAATATTTCGGAACTTGGTAATGGCTAAATGATTGATTTTTGTATGATACACATAATTTTCGTTTCTCATTTGTAATTCTTTTTAAATTTTGAGTGTTAAACAGTGTCATTTAACTGAAATAGAATATTTTTTGAGCCCTTTTTCAAAAGTTAAATACTAAATGTATTTAAATCATACTAAAATGTCTAAACTATTTAAAAATATATGATAAATTTCATATTATGTCAAAATAAAGGATCGGTAAATTTATAGACTACACTACGAGTATAAAATCCTTCGATTAATGAATGAAGACCCATATACATTTTGATGAGATAATTTAAATGGTAATGAAACTTGTTGTTGTATTGTTGAATGTCATGAAGCACGCAGATAATATTAGCTATTAATTAATAACATCTTTCAAATTTTTGACTTTTTATTTAAAAAAATCTCAAAATATAAAAATTTTATATTTTTATTTATAAATACAATATCATTTTAAATCGTCATGTTGTGGAATTATAAGATCGGAACTTTGAATTTACCGATATTCGAAAATAGTACTAATAGATATCAGACGTATTGCCATTAAATCTAAATTTTTTGAGAATTATTATTATCAAAAAATGATTTCTTACAAATATTTAACGAAATCTATGCATTTTTATAAATTGGCGAGTCTTAAACCTCATAGTGATAAAATATAGGTTGAGTGACATCTTGGGCGAATATGTTTTAGAGAACCAGCATTAACATTTTGCGCTATTGGGTTTATTACACGGGTTCAAATGATAGGACATAAAGACTTTCAATCTAACATTTATTAAATAAATTAAAAAATAGCATTCGAATGATTAAATATACATTTTTGTTTCTGAGATTTCCGATGGTTCAAATAATTTAATTTTTAATACAAATTGTTTTTTTTTTGACTACGTAACATCTATTTTCAATTAGATGGCCATATGTGTTAACGTTTTAACAATGTTACCCAACTCACCAAACCACATTGGTTCCATCGATGCATTCGACGTTCGAAGAACGACTTTTCCTTATTTCAAAAAATCTCCTATTTATTCTTTCCAATAAATGCGAAAATTAATGTTCAAAAAATGGAAAGTCAGAATTTATCAATGATGAATGAATTATTTAAAAGTTAGGGAAAACAAAAATTATCTTTGTATAGATGAGATGATACATCGGGTGTTAAATTTGAATAATTAGTGGCTATTTTAATAGCATGAATATTTTGATCATTTATCTCTTTTAGTTTTTATTTTATTTTTCTAAGAATTTGAATTTAGCAAAGAGGTGCTATAATCAAATTCTTTATAATTGTTGAGATTACGGTTAATAAGTCAAAAAATAGTCTATCTTTTAATTTAGATAGGAAAGGTCAAGGCGATGAGTCAAACTGGTGGTATGTGAGGCTACAAAACAATTTCAATAAGTCAACAAAATTAAAAAAAGCGAAAACAAAGATATCGCTTAAATGTTAGAAACCACGTTTTCCCTTATAACAAGTCACTCTAAGTAGGGCAAGAGATGCAGCTGTTTGTATGAAATGTTCTAAAATGAAAGGATAGCATAAGAAGAGTGAACTTAGAGTAAGAATGCAGGTTTAAAAAAAGTCGGTCGTAATATTTCTATATTAAACGGTCATTCACTGCGAAATTAAAAACAAAACTTTATATACATGTAAAAAAATTGAAATTTTTTTAAATTTATTGGTTCAAATTTAGTCAATTGCCGTTGCAGAAATGTTGTTGCGCAAATGACGTTACGCAGTTGCAACTTTACGATATTTAATATCTAAAAGTATTTTTATTAAATGAAATTTATGATAAACTTCATTATATATGATTTTTGTAGCTGTTTGTGCTATCAATCATATTTCAATAAAATATAAAAAAACGATTTTTGAGAAAATATCAAATGATTACACACATCTAATTAAAAACAATAGTAAAATTTTCAGTATCATAAAACTGTAAATTAAATTGAAAAATATTGCCGCTAATTTACATTAACTCAAAACTATTCTAATGCAAAAATTTCAATAGTAATTTTTCGACAATAAACTACAGCTGAGGGCATTCAATGACGGTATTGCAACGACATACAATCGAATGTACAAATATTTAATATATTATTTTTTTAATTGAATTTTTAACAACGTCAGTTAATATTTTTCAAATCAATTAGATAAATATAGTTGAATTTGACGCAAAATATTATGTTATGTTGAATTCTTGAAAATGATTTAATAATTTTGAATCAAGAAAGGGGTTTCTTGATCAAGTTTGAGAAAGCCGTATCATTAGATATTCAAGTGCTTTTATGCCTAAATGTTTAAATAAAATTTCAGTATCGTAACATTTCAATTCCTGTTCAACCAATTACTACGATATATATTTCTATATTTTCATATAAAAAAACTGAAGTCAAATAGTTATTCATCCAATGAGAGAGTTTTTACAAAATTATTTTGGAAAATTTTTCGATGTATATAACAATTGAAATATTTTGAACAAATCATAATAGAACTTAAACTATGATCAAGTATATATGTTTAAAAATTTTTATTAGCAATTTACATCAATCATGATTCAGTGATCAAACTTTTTTTTACAAAAAATCATATAAATAAGTGACGCTAAAATTACGGAGAGAGACGAAATTTATACTCTATCTATGACTGATAAATGAAAACATATATATATATATATATATATATTTT
>JWZT01002781.1:26998-46832 GCA_000827895.1 Thelohanellus kitauei | reverse complement strand
CCTATGCATGTTTATATAACTTCAAAGACTGAAGAAAAAGAAGCCTGTTAATATCTTTGAAAATTAAATTAAAACAATTCATTCGATTGAATTAAAAGATAAAAATATATTATCCATTTTATTAAGAAATGCTCAATATTTTTTTTAGTAGTTTCAAATTAATTATTCAGATATTAAAATTCGAGACTATTTTGATAGATTTCAAAGTTTTTGTATAAGTTATATTTAATTAGATATTTCATTGAAAATTATTCTTTAATTACATACAAATTATATAAATTTAGTCAATCGATTGACGTTTTTATCTCGGCTGTCACTCATGCATATCATTTTCATTAATATATTGTGCTTCGATATGATCACAATATTTGAATTGTGATTTCGTTTTTGAGAAAATGTGAGTCATTTTCCTCAAGATCGGATATACTTTAGTACAGTCTGTTGATTTGAAAGTCATGAATTATGTTATGCAGATATCCGAGTATGGTATTTGTGTTGCAAAGTGTTTGTATTTTTTCTTAATAATATTTCATATTTAAAAACTTTAATTAGAGAGTTTAAGTATGGATCAAAAATAACTAAGCATAAATTTTGATTATCCTGATCTAAAACATACAGTATTAATCAAAGTTCTGAGACTGTCTTTTAAGGTCCATATATGAATAAAATCTTTCAATAAGCATTTAAATAAACATGATCGATTAGAAGTTAATATATCTATGTAATCTTTTAATAGGTTACGGACACAAGTTTTCGAAGTATATAACTTGATCAGGTTGAATCAGAATGGTTTCTCTAAATATTCACAAATCAATGTTGAACAAGTATCCATATGAATGAATATGCTGTTTTTTTCAACTAACGCTCCAGATTTAAAATGTTTATTCACGTTTGATTTTTGTATGATAAAAAGTATATTCTCCTTCCGAATGACGTAACGATGACACAAAAATTCTTTGATATATGTATATATTTTATACGAGTATAGGATGCAATGGAATTCGTTCTAATTAGTTTTATAATGTTATTGCCTAGAGCACACAATAATTTGTTATCTATATTCATTTCCTGAATATGTCAAGATATAACTTTGTTGAATAGTTTCAGAGGTTTTTTTGAACAAAATTTGTTATTTAATTAAATTCGAGCATGGTCTTCTCGATCTCAGATAATTATTACTTCTTACAAACAAAACCAATGATGAAAATCATTTTAGATAAATATGAATATGTTTTTAGTCATTCGAAATATGACATGTTTTACAGATTGGCGGCTATAAGTCACTTTCTTGTACGCTAGGTCATATTTATAGTGTTTTAACGAATACCAGAAACTTTCAAAATTTGTATATTCATTTTATTGTCGACGATAATATAAACCCACCAAGTATAATTAATAACGATATAACCACGCAGTTTAATATCACAAAGACCTGTTTTTTTCAGAAAAGATTTTTCGAAAACGTGCCGTAAGCTCTCTCTGTCATCGAATTAATCTATTTTAGAATGGTTATAAGTTAACTGGTTCTTAATTCGAATGGATATCGATTTGAGAACCATGTAAATATTTATAAAAATTATGAAGGCTCACACTCTACAAAGAACATAATTTATCTTAAATGGAATTTTTAGCGTCCTATACATTATTTTGTATTGAAAAAAATTAAGCGTTTTTATACAATGTTTTTATTTTAATGTTGATTCTACTCTGTCATAAAATAAATTATATTGGTCGATTTATTAATAGATATATATTAAAATAAGTCTGTTTCTTCCGACGCATGTTTGAAAAAAGTCTTTTTTTACAAATAAACATAATAATCAAGGCAGCAGTCAGCCAAAAAAATTATTTGACTCTATTGATATATAGTCAGGGGGATAATTGTTTCAAATTGATGTGTATTTTTCCATCTACATATACTTAGCTATTAATTTATCTCTCATAGTATTGATGAGTCGCGAATCTAGCTCCTTCTTCGGTTCCTATTTTTTTTTGTACCTAATACTGCCACATGAATTGATTTAAAATATATTTATATCATAATGTACAAAAATACATTATTATTTTTTCAATGAGACCATCATATGTATGAAATGTATCATTTTTAAAAGATATTGCCTTAGTTAATATCTATTGACGTATAAAAACGTAATAAAAATCAAAAAGCAACTATATAATATTTTTAAATTATGTTGTAATTTTCATACAGGTCGTGAAAGCAAGGTGTAATCGAAATTTAAGTAAGGAAAAACTGGTTTGTTCTGTGTCTGAATTTCTCTAAATTTCTTCTTTTTAATATTGCTACATTGAATCAGGATTTAAAAGGAACAATCCTGTGGGTCAAAGGTAACGTATATGACTTATTCGTATTATTTATCCAATATTCATCCTATTCAGAAACAGTGTATCGTGAACGCACGATTTAATAGTTATAAGGAATGATTATCAATTCGAATTCACTTTAATACCTAGTTTGAACGCCATTGTAATAGTAGAACACAATAGTGTGGTGCATCGTCTACTCAATACTGTTTTTAGCATATAAATTTTATTTTTTCCCAATAATTCATTATGTATAATGAAGAATTTGGAATTCTAGGGAATTGCAAATAAAGAATCATGTATCAATATCATGCATGAATAGGTATTATAGATTAATATAAGTATCATGAACAAGAATAATTTCCAAATTCTTTAAGATGAGACCTCCCCCTGATTTCATTTCTATTTATTTTTGAATTGACCGTGTATGTATTTTTTTTCATTTAACATTCATCGGAATAGCTAAACGTATATTCGATACCATTTGCGATGCGTTACGATTCTGAAGCGCCTGAGGATGTTTAATACTCTATAGTTAAATGAGTTAGACCAGGATTTCTGTCCCTCATTTCATCATCAGTTGGGACAATGCATAGCTGGTAGCAAAGACTGCCTCAAAGGTAGAGTTCGTTCAGATCCAGATCAACAACTCGTGCCTATACCGCAGCAGTTACCATGTGTCTAAAGTGTAGTAAAGACCGACTCGGTCACCCAAGAACCGGCGCAGAATCAAGTAAGGTGTCGAAGTATCTTGAAAGCAACCCGGCATTTAAGATCCGCAGTGTTGCTTATGGATTAGTTTGGCTCGCGAGAGCCAGCGTAGAATTCACACTCGCAGGTCTGCGTGGGCCCTCATGAAGTGCCTGCATCGAGGTGACTGGCCACCCCCAGGATAGTGAAAAACGTATCTAGGCTATTTTGTGATTAACACCCTAGATTAAATTAATAGTAATATTTTTTAACACTGTAAAAATTCATCGGACTACCGAAAGCTCGTAACTTTTGATAAAAAATTAGGGATGAAAACCATTTTCTTATCAGAAATTTGTACAATATATGAATACTTTTTCTTTTATTCCTTACAATATCTCCCGTCACCACAAACAGATTGTAAAATTAAAATCAGTTTATAACATTTTTACCTATTTGCAACTTTAAATCAGAGAATCATGACACATTGAATAGATTAATGATTTATATTTTCGATTAGTATCATCAATAACCATTAGATACGGTTAAGGCCTATTTAAGTGAGATTTATTTCTGGGAAATTTGTATTTTCAATAGATCTCTAATCTATATTATATAGTAAAATTACTAAATCGATATTTCCAGATAATACAATAAAACCATAATTACGTAATATATTTTAACAGCGCTCAATAAAAAATCATGTAATTGGACTTATATGCATTCAAAAATTAAAAAAATAGCAATTGATATTGGCCAATGTGATGGTAAAGTTTAAATCATTTTGTATGAAGTATAAAATTGTTGAAGGAAAATAGCTCTGCGTTAGTGTGATAGCTTTCACTATTTCAGCTTTGAATGCACATGTAATACATTAGGTGTATCAACAATAGTTTAGAAATAAAGACTAAGATTTACGTGGAGAATTCAAGGAAGCGATACAGTTAACACAGCCACATTTCCAAATTTTTTCAAGGTTATGATGTATGCAATAGGGTTTTAGGATAAAATTTGTCAATTGTAGATAACCCGTAACAATAAGTTGTGGAAAATCGATTGACACAGTGAAAAAGCATGATACTCAGAAACAATAACTCAGTGTCATTGGTGTTGATAACTGTACGGTTTCTACAAACTATCAACAAATTTACTGGCTGTTAATATTTAACATTAGTAATTCAGTCACAATAATTTTTATGTGTATTGTTCTATGTCTCGTTTTGGTGATATAGTGATTGATTTTTATAGTTTTTTCATCAAAGGGTAATATATACCATTAATGTATTAATGAATCCACACGCTAACGCCTTATTATTTCGTAGATTGCATGCAAATTATATCAAAAAATATATGTTTTTTATTTGATGACCCTTATATTTGAGCTTGATATGAAATAAACGTGAATTTGTGACGTGTTGAGTTGGGGATATTATATCAATAATGTTTCAATGTATTGATGCTAATATAAACATTTATAAAAAATACATTATATTTTTATGAGTTAATCAACATATCGATTCATATATATTACATTTTTATCATAAAAATATTTTTTTGGTGTTTTGTGGTCATAGTATTTTAACGGGTATTTATCACAATTTGTTTGAAATAAATCAGTTAATACTACATCTCGATTCCTGAAAACCCACGTATAGTATAAATATAAATTGTGGGCATGCTGGTCCATTGTTACGTATTAAAAGCCATGAAGTTCAGCTGTAGTTTGTTGAAATAGTCAAATTATCAAAATCATTCAAATTGAATTGGGTGATTTGAGTTTAGTGTTATTTCAAAATGGTATTCTATTTTCCAGTGCTTATATTTACTGATTAATGGACAATTGACATATTGTCTCAAAACTCAATGGGATCTACGTAGTAAGAAAAAATGCAATACATCTATGGTTAATCAATCACTTGCTTATATTCTAACATTGTTTTTCAATTTAAAATTTGCTCACCAGTTTATGATTATAGTCCAAATATAACCAATGCTTTCAACCTGAATTTTAGGTAAACGCACTCGCTAACAGGGTTGAACCCGTTCTTCAAAAAATAGACACTTCATACCAAAGGAATCAGACTTTGGCATGATATTCGCCGATACGAAATTCTATTTGTTTTTAGACGTCTCATAGACAACACTGAATGATTTATGCGTTAAAGTTGTAACTATAGTTTACGTAAATACTGTGTTATTTAATTGTAAATTCGGTAAAAAAGATTGATTAAATGGTATTTAGCAATATAAATTGGAGGATAAAAAATATAATACTTTAATTGCATGTTTTCTCGTGAAAAATAAATCTCGGACAAATAATGCACGTTCATTAAACAATTTTGTACATATAGGTCAAATGAAATCTCTCTCATTTTTTTTTCAATATAATTTTCGTATCGTTCATTTATTATTTTCTTAGCATTATAATTTGGTTTCTTTAACCATATATTGGTCAGATGCTTTAGCAGCACATGTCTATAGTGTATATGAATGCCATCTTTAATGACCGCATTTTTTCCGATTCATGTAGACATCTATTTGTGTTCTAATTGACATAAGGTCTATGTATTCATTTAGGATATACAAAACTTGTCGTCGATAGCTTTATGGTGGTTTATAGGATAATTTACTTCCAAGTTTTTGAACATCTTTAATATTTTTATACTTTTTGATATTAAATTCATAATTTTAATTCGGGACAAACAAACATTTTATTCACTAAATTTCAGATAGAAATGCTGCACAAATGTTTCACATTAACTTTTGATAGATAGTTAAGATGGAATACGCTACGAGATGTATATTATGCTTGATAAATAAAGGGCAATTATCAGCAATCTTTGAATCTCATTTAAGTCGAAATTGAGAATGTAAAGATGGGTCACAGAACGATATTTCAGAATGGTAATCTCACGAAATGAAAGCCTTTCGAATCAATGAACATCTTGTTAAGAAAATAGTTTGGTATCTTTTTCATTTCATCGTTTTAGCTAATTAATAACTATATCTACATAATAAAATTGGATGCATATGAACCTTAAAATTAAGTATAATGTCTTGCAAGTTTCAGTTTTTAACAAAAATACTACCAACGATTGAAATCTGTCAGATGATTTCGAATTCTCTGATAGGATTTTAAGAATAATCATATTTCATTGATTCAATTATGTTCTCAGAATTTGAATAAGTTGCCCTGAATTTTCTTTTTATGCCTGCAACAATGTGTCGATAGTCATTGAGCAAATGCTCTATCATATAACTCAAATTCCATATTAAATATCTCGACAAATAAATTCGTCTCTTGATAATAAATAATTGAAACTAGATTGTGATATTTATAGGTGTAAATATTTTGTTTTACTGCTATTCTTTTCGAACCGCGTTTATTTTACTCTTGGCAAATTTCATATATCGGCCGCAATCATTCTCTCTCGGTCGTAAATTTCTATTTCATGGTTTCCGTAAGTTTACAAAAATTGATTTTAATTATAATTATCTACCGCAGATTTATCTATATTTTCGATAAAACGTATGTCTATATTAAAAGGAATTGTATTATAATTTGATTTGCGATTCTCTAGAATTATAATTTTATTTATAGTTATTTACTTCCTTTTTAATAATTTTGAAAATAAGTGGCATAATTTCGTGGAATAGACAATTTATATATAGAAATCAGAGGTATTGTTTCAATAATTAATTATCATATTATTCAATTCTATTCACATGAGAAAATATGAAAGTATTCAGCGATTTAGTAAGGTAAATTTAGAATGTACACTCTGTTTTACTCGAAAATCTGTCTATTTTTTTCATTAAGAAATATTCATTTATTTTGTGTTTGATTATCATATATCATTTATTTCATTTTCTTTTATGGTCATGTGACAAATAAATGACTATATCAAAAATCTTTACATTCTTTGCAAAAAAGAAAAGAATGAAATTGTAGAATTTGCCTCATAGAAGTTTTTATAAAACTGTAGACAATTTTCAGGCGAGTAAAATGCAGTTATAACCAGCTATATCTGCTCACTGGATTTTTCTATACAAGGCTTTTATAAAAATTAATTCTGACACCAATAAATACCAACACTGTAAGGTATATCGACAAAGCATCATATGATATTTTAAATATAAAAATTGAACCACTGCAGTTAATAAAATGTCAAAATCTAATCAATCGCGGTAAATGTGATGAAAAGTTTTGCGTAATCAAAAAAAGTATCTATTAAACATCACAATGTCTCAAACGTAAATAATTTTTTATGGATAGTGTTTTCCATCATTGTAAATCCATAATGAGGTGTTGATGGATGAGATTTATGACAAGTAAAAACATATAATAGATCCATGATATATATAACGTACAAAAAGCTGAACCTATCTATTAGGGTGTGCTATATGAAACGTTTATTAATAGTCAGAAGCATTTGAAATCTAAATATTCATATTATTTTAGAATAATTTAAGTGTTTGTATGCATATTACATCATTTTTGCAAACCCTGTGTGATTTTACAGTTTACAATATATTGTAAACCATTTAATGAAAATTACAGGGTTTTTAGGTCAATTTACGTTTTCTGCAGTTCAATTTGGTTGAAGGAAAGTTTAATAAATAATTATATCGAATAATAAACCAAAATATGACCTCTGGTTTAATTTTCTATAATTTGTGCATCTTCTCATATAAATTTTCACATGGTTATTCCAACCATCGCAGTCGTCTTTTATTATATAAAGCAATCATAAAAATGATCGATTGTCAATAGGCACACCACCAGTTCTAAGAGTACCAAACATCAATTTAATAATCTATCTTTTGTTTCCGATGAAAATTACAGCGTAGTTTACAAAGAAATGAACAACTTATCGTGTTGAGGAGAATGTTTTTTAATGTAAATCGGAAACTGTTTTCAACACATTCAAATACACACTTGAAAAAATGCAAGGTGCGTTGCCATCATGGAACATGTAAGATTTCACAAATTTTGAACAATCATGGATTGTTTTCACTGGAAGGGTCACGAGATTCGCTAATTTATTCCATATTCGACTTATAAATCTCATCCGAGAGCATTTTTCGAAGTTGGAAACTTTAGACAAAAAGCAGTAAGCCCGAAAATGAGACCGAAGTATTCTAATGCATGAATCAAGTTCTAGTGACGATAACGAATGAAAATTGCGATAGTTATTACTAAAACCGTAATAGTTATATAAGACGGTCTATATACAACTTAATTATTGAAAATTAAAAAAAAATGTTCCTTAGTTGTTTTCATTATTCGATCTAATTTTTGATTAAATTGTTCGTCAAATAGATTATATTGAAAACCCAAATGGAACTGCAGGAATACTAAATTGACCTACAGAAAAACCAATTTGAATAAAAACCGCCGCTAAATAAACGGCCCGCACCGAATTGAACTTCAGAAAAACCAATTTGACCTACAGAATTCCCAAATTAACCTTAAAATCCTGTATACTGGGTTTATTGTTTATCGAAAATTAATAATATCCTATAAATGACCTTTATGTATGAATAATATTTCTATTTGAGAATAGTTATGATATTCATTATATCAAACATTAGGACAAAAATGTAATTTACTATATTTAACAATCATCTCATACAAATTCACATCTGTGCTAAATAAAGATGACACAAAGCCCCAACCATGAATTCAAATTACACAAATATAAAAGATGAAAAATAAAATTGGAATACATTTAATACATATGATATAAATACAAAAGCTATGTAATGCTCGTTTTAACTCGTATTAGATGAATACATAACTCATATAATTAAGGATTAACATTGATTTATTTCATGAGAAAATACATCACAATTTAATCGAATCAACAAATATTTTAGATGTGGATGATGATAGAACTCATAATAAATTGATCTCTGTAAAATAATTATTGTCTGTATATGGATTACCGCAATAATTTTCGATTATTTAAAATTCTGCTTATGTATTAACAGGTATAACAAATTTCTAAAAATAATAGTAAATTTCACAAATATACATTCGGCAGCACCCATGGATCAATAGCAGTTAGAATATTTGTGAACATTTATACATAAGAATGGTAAGCAGATTTATACGTTTACACGTCGATCATTTTTCAAACGACCTAAAAATGAGTACGATACATTAAGCGAAATGAAATAAAAAATAAATTTCAAACTGATCGTATCATTAAATAGGGTTGGAAAATTGTGGCATATTGGGATATGATCGATGTTTGTTATGAATACTTTTAAACTCCATGTAAATATTAACCTCGTGGAATCTCGATAAAGATTAATAGTCATAGGCCATATGAAATGCAAAAAGATATATGTAATTTATCAAGAAAAATCTAATATTTCTAAAGCTAGATAAAGACCACATTTTGGTAAAAAATTTACAAATTTAGATAATTAGGCTTCGAAATTTATAAAATCAATCTATGCAGAACTCTTGGCTTGAAATAATTTATGGCGAGGATGCAAGATAAATAATGCATTTTTAATCAAAATTAGATTAACGAGTGTGTTAAAAGCCCTAAAAANTCACGATAAAAATGTCTTTTGAGAATATGAGCATATATAATGTATTCATTTTTATATGTATGAATTATCAATTTAATATATATTTTTGCTTTTGAAAACATTTCACGCTTTCTCCTATATTCACCCGTGTTAAATTGAATCGTATTATATAAAATGTTTATATTTTTATTATGGTTATTGAGAAAATAATTTATATAAATCTATTGAAGAAATATATAAATATTTATTATTAGAATGATAAAATAACGCAAAATTGCTATTCTAACAAAATTTCGATTTATCAATTTGAAAAACAACCATTTTTTCGTGATTTAAAAATTGAGATTTGTCCGCCAGGAGATTTGTGGCATCATCGTGTCATGAATGACTCACATATAGAAAAATTATTTTCTTAAAAATTCCATTTGTTTTATGTTCTGCTTGTTATGTTTACTGTATGTTAGCATATATATTAAAACTTTGATTGATGAGAGATTTTTATTATGATCAATTGAAATCTAGAATTTTAATTGTGGATATGATTTTCGGACATGAACAACATGCCAGTCATAATATATTTACATCAAAACATTGCTTAATTCAAAGCATGCTCGTTATCGCACCAAACGGTTTTATTGGAAATTTCATGCTCTAATAAATATAAATCAACCCATCGGATAATCATTAATAACTTTGCCAGTCGACTCATCTATAGATGGCTAACACTTTATTCTATGTTCTTTTGTAAATTCAATTAATAGGGCTGGATGGTCTACATTCTCAAAACTTAGATAATTAATTGATTGGCACGAATTCATGAAATATTTCAACTAATTACATGCCGGATCGACATTCGGTCGACTTTTTCATTCGGATGACAATTACCAAGTGGACCGATTTATAATTAAATAAAATATTCGTAGTTTTCTATATTTCTATCCACTATATTTCTTAGTATACATGAGAATATGTTTCAAGTATTCAGTCAATATATATGGCTCCATCCTCGACGTGTTTTTATTCAATTGATGTTAGAAACTGTATAAGAGCTTGCGGCGATATTCGAGAGTATGATATTCTATCTATTCTATGTTATACCTTATTTAATATTAACATAATCGATTGATACTCTAATCGTTTTTTGAAAATTGGATTCAAACCATATTAAATTTCAAAAAAATCATTAAGAATAACTTGTATTACGAAAATTTGGAGGTGCAAACTAATTACTTGAAGTAGATCATAAACTGATTCTCCAGATCATGGTAAATCATTATCATCCTTAATATATTATTCAAAAAGGAGTGTGGCACATACGATATATTTAACGCTTGATAGGTAATTGCGCAGAAGTATTATTCTGCAACTAAATTGCGCAAAATATTTCAAATAATATGGATTTTTTAGAACATTTCACTGTATTTTCGAAACTGGCAGGTTATTTTGGGAAAGGATAATATGAAGTTCTTCTTCTTTGATTTGAGACATTCCGTACCATTGACAGTTCTTGTAGAAGGTTCATTTTTTTATGTAAAATTGATATGCTGTAACCAAGAAAAAAGAACCTAAATTGAGTTATCGAATATCGACAACGATTTTTTGGTATTTTTGAACCTCCTTTTCGTCACTAAATCCAGGTTTGATGCATATGAGTGTGTTTATAAATACTTAAATATCCATGGTTATGAGTTTAAGTTTTATTGGTATTTTGAAGGTTTACCGATGAATCGTCATTCGATATTGTTAGAAATTGTGACAGGGTATTCACTTAATGATTGATTTTATTGTGTGACACAATATTTACTTTTCTCATTTGTAATTAGGGGTATATTTCGACATAAAGAGTGAAAATCTAACTTTAATTGAATATCATGCAGAGCGGTTTTTCCAAAGTAAAACGATATGGGTGGTTTAATCAAATTTAAATGAGTAAAAAATTTGCTTATATATGCTTAATTTCATATTATATTAATCCAAAAAATCGGTAAATTTTTCGAATTTATAAGGGCGTAAAAGATGCTTAAACCTGATAAAGATCCATATTCATTTTGATGAAATAATTTAAATAATGATAAGACCTAAGGTTTTGTTTATAAATCTCAAGACGCAAACACATAATATTTCCTTTTTAATGATAAAAGCCATCAGATTCTTGACATCATATTCAAAAAAATTTCGAATTAAAAATATATTATATTTTTTTTATAAATACTACATAATATTTGATCGTAATGTAGTGGAATGATCAAAGTGACATTTAGGATTTACGGATATTCGAAAATTCTACTGAGAGATATCAAACAAATTGACATTCTGTAAAAATTTATTTTCAAATTTGAATCACAAAAAGTTTTCTTCCCAATGATCTAAAAGATTAATAAATTTGATAAACCGACACGACCTAAAGCTCTTAGGGTTAAAATCGAGGCTGATGTAACATCATTTACGAAGAGGTTTTAGCCAATCTCCATTTACGTTTGGTATGCTCATGTTTTTTACACGAATTTGAATCATGACATATAAGACATTTAATCGAAAAATTATTTAAGAACCTCAAACTAGAATTATAATGATTAAATTAACATTGTTGTTTCTTATATTTCTAAAATTTCAGAGAATATCTTAATATTTGACTCAAAAAGTTTTTTTCTACTCTGTAACCAAAAATTTTTTTATCTTAGATTCCATATGTGTAAATTTTTTAACCGTGTTCCCCTACATAACTAAGCTAATTGGTTCCATTGATGATTTCGTCATTCGAAACGCCACTTGACCTGATTCCAAAGAATTTCTTATCAATTTGTTCGAATATATACCAACATCAAAGTTTAAAAAATGGCCGGAGAAAATTTTTAAGTATTTAAGCGTTGTTAAAAAGCTAATACAAACCAAAAATTGTTATTTATATGAGATACGACATCGGGTTTTGATAAATTAAAATTAGTGGCATTTTAAATTACACAATGATTATTATCACCTACCTCTTTAAGCTTGAATTTTATTCATTATATAGTTTAGATAAATCACCGAGTTTTTGGAATATATTTTGCCTTCATTGTTTTGGTTACGGTTTGTGAGTCAAAAAACTAGCCTGTTCATACAACTCATATAAAAACTATTTTAGAAAAGACCACAATTTTCGGCATGTGAAACAAAATAATATTTTGAGAAGTTTACTTAATTAAATCTAGAACCAAATAATAACATAAATAAAACTTCGCTCTAATGTAAGCAATCATGTTTTCCTTCGAAGAAGTTTTTCAAAATACGTTTGGACGATGCTGGGGTTTGTATGAAATGTTCTTATACCAAAAAGAGAATGAGAAGAATGATCTGAGAGGAAGAATAGTTGTTTTAAAAAAGTTGGTCGTAGGATACTTGTATTAATGGGGGATTCACAGCGAAATACATAACAAAACTATTGTATGCAGGTCCAAAGCTATAAATTTTAAAAAAATTATATGCTCAAATTTACGGTATTGTCGTAGCAGAGTGGTGGTTGCGCAAATTACGTTAGGCAATTTCAACTTTTTGATATTTTATATCTCAAAATATTATGATTGAATTAAATCAATCATAAACTTGATCACTCAAAGGATTTTAGTAACTGTGTTTATGTTATCAATCATATTTCAGAAAATTCATATTCATTATGATGTAAAATTATTTTTGGATATAATTGAAAATGATTACATACATCTGATTAAAGTAAAAATTATTCACATGTACAGAAAAACAAACAAATTAGTTAAATTTAAAAAAAATGCATATTATATAAATTATCATAGATTCGTCGTAGTTCAAAAAATATCGGAGAAATTTTAAGGAATATCTACAGATTATGGACCATAAATCACCGGCGTTGTAACGAAATACAATCAAATGTATTCAATATTCATATAGTTTTTAATAAATTTAATTTGGAGCAAACACCAGTTGATATTTCTCAAATCATATTTGATAAGTATAGTTAGACTTAACGCAATTATTCACGTTTTACTGAATTCTCAAAAATGATAATAATATTTGTAACAAAGAATATAAATGTCTTTATCAAAATTCAGAAAGAGGCTTCATTAGATATCCAAGTGCTTTTATGACTAAATGTTATGCATATTGACTATTTTAATTTTTTTTGGTATTCAATCATTTACTTCGATATACATATTTTTTTTTTGATATCACAAGCTAAAGGGAAATGTAAAAATTTATACAATGAGGGCGTTTAATAAATATTGTTTGTGAGAATTTTTCGATGTATATATTGTTGTTGATATTGTTTCAACAAATCATAATAGTACTTCACATATGATCTAGTTTATATGTTTTGACATATTTATTAGAAATCTATATTATTCATCATTAAGAGATCAAATGTTTAAACGACATAATAATCATATTTAAATATATAAGTTGCGCCAAAACCGCGCAGACCGAAGAAATTTATACCATACCTATTGCTGATTGATGAAATTGTATATATATGATTGTTTTATAGTATTTATCTATTGTTACTGTTCATCTTCATATGCTATATTTTTGAATTATAAGTATATTTAGTGTGTTTCTTTTCATCATGAAATATAATATTTAAAATCTGATAAATATAATCAATACAAAATTAATTCAAAATTAATTTGATGGTTTTTTAAGGTTAATCACATTTAAAAATTACGGAAAAGTATTATAGCGGAAACATTAAACAGTTTTATACTTCAAAAATACAAAGACACCCGCGCAAAATGACGGTCAGTAATAAGAGATAAATAGAGTTTCTCTATGACGAATTTTATGAATATCTGTTATATTGCCTAGGTCTTTCAAAATAACAAAAGATGTTTCTATGAAGAATGTGAAACTTAATCGAGGTATGAATCGTAATTGGATTTTTAACGAATTGTAATCTGGATTTTGATGTATATCGAATATCACACTTCAATTCATGTTTCGGTGTAGCAGCCAATCTAGATATGCAACATATATAATCACCAATTTATGATAACTAATACCAAATTGTTGTATATTGTAGTTACTATCTAGAGTACGATATACTGCAAATCTCGTGTAAATATATTTTCAAGAAATGAGTCTTCGAACATGCAGAACCGATGGTACATTAAACATTATATTACATAATAAGATGATGATTCAACTATCTCTTTTATTTATAAGATATGGACTTGATTATGTAATTTTAACATATTTTTATCATATTTTCTCCTCTTTTTGTTTTTTTGTCACTATAAAAAACGTTCAGCTACACCGTGTTATAACTCCAAAAATAATTTTTTTGCAGTTATCGCCATTTATAGAGTTATTCAATATCAACATATATTTTTAAATAAAGTAAAAGAATCGAATGGTTGAGACCAACGTTAATAGAGATTAAACCATATACCGTTCAAATTCTATTCTATTAATAGTTATATTATAACTATATTAAATTTCACAATCATGGTATCAACAGCATATTGACACTAGAAACGAAAAAAAATATTTAACTGTATATTGTCAAGTCGATTAATAGAATTCAGGATCACTATTCTCAAAGGATTCATATATTTTAAAGAATATATCGAATATAAATTTGTTTTTGACATTTTCCTATACTTGTCTGAGTAATAATATAGTCGATGGCTTGACGCGCACATCAATGTATATCTGAGAAATTCGGCCATTTTTGAAAAAGGCGNCTAGTTTATATGTTTTGACATATTTATTAGAAATCTATATTATTCATCATTAAGAGATCAAATGTTTAAACGACATAATAATCATATTTAAATATATAAGTTGCGCCAAAACCGCGCAGACCGAAGAAATTTATACCATACCTATTGCTGATTGATGAAATTGTATATATATGATTGTTTTATAGTATTTATCTATTGTTACTGTTCATCTTCATATGCTATATTTTTGAATTATAAGTATATTTAGTGTGTTTCTTTTCATCATGAAATATAATATTTAAAATCTGATAAATATAATCAATACAAAATTAATTCAAAATTAATTTGATGGTTTTTTAAGGTTAATCACATTTAAAAATTACGGAAAAGTATTATAGCGGAAACATTAAACAGTTTTATACTTCAAAAATACAAAGACACCCGCGCAAAATGACGGTCAGTAATAAGAGATAAATAGAGTTTCTCTATGACGAATTTTATGAATATCTGTTATATTGCCTAGGTCTTTCAAAATAACAAAAGATGTTTCTATGAAGAATGTGAAACTTAATCGAGGTATGAATCGTAATTGGATTTTTAACGAATTGTAATCTGGATTTTGATGTATATCGAATATCACACTTCAATTCATGTTTCGGTGTAGCAGCCAATCTAGATATGCAACATATATAATCACCAATTTATGATAACTAATACCAAATTGTTGTATATTGTAGTTACTATCTAGAGTACGATATACTGCAAATCTCGTGTAAATATATTTTCAAGAAATGAGTCTTCGAACATGCAGAACCGATGGTACATTAAACATTATATTACATAATAAGATGATGATTCAACTATCTCTTTTATTTATAAGATATGGACTTGATTATGTAATTTTAACATATTTTTATCATATTTTCTCCTCTTTTTGTTTTTTTGTCACTATAAAAAACGTTCAGCTACACCGTGTTATAACTCCAAAAATAATTTTTTTGCAGTTATCGCCATTTATAGAGTTATTCAATATCAACATATATTTTTAAATAAAGTAAAAGAATCGAATGGTTGAGACCAACGTTAATAGAGATTAAACCATATACCGTTCAAATTCTATTCTATTAATAGTTATATTATAACTATATTAAATTTCACAATCATGGTATCAACAGCATATTGACACTAGAAACGAAAAAAAATATTTAACTGTATATTGTCAAGTCGATTAATAGAATTCAGGATCACTATTCTCAAAGGATTCATATATTTTAAAGAATATATCGAATATAAATTTGTTTTTGACATTTTCCTATACTTGTCTGAGTAATAATATAGTCGATGGCTTGACGCGCACATCAATGTATATCTGAGAAATTCGGCCATTTTTGAAAAAGGCGGGGAATTCTTGATATATCATTATTAATTTTTTATAAAATACCCATATTTATTTGAGATATTTAAATATGAATTATATTACAATTGTTTCTGTATCTTAACGATTTAATATTTTTTGATGACGTCTTCTCACTGTGTAAATTATACATCGTGTTTATAATTTACTTAAATACTTAAGCATCTGCTATAATCATTCAGATTATATATCATAAATCTATAAATAGATCAACAATTTTAAATCAAAATATGATTCGTATTATTGTGCATTTAATAGCAATAATGAAAGTTTGACCATTAATAAAATTATAAACGATAAAAATGAACACATAAATGACAATATTGTTAATAAATTTTTTTTGTAATAATATTGAAATAAAATTTGTCAATTTATCGTTTCTAATTACATTATATACCAATGATAATGTATCATATACACAAGGGTCGGTTACTTCATATAATATTCTGATCAAATATGTCATCAAGATTATTTCCTACTAAATATTTATTTACTTATTAATATTATCACACAGTTTACATCATTTTAAAAATTTTATAATACAAGTTTTATTTCATTGAATAATTAATCAAAAATGCGGTTGTTTTACAATTATTTAATAAAATTCAATTTTTCACGTTTACCAACATTATGTTTACATTTCGTCACTAATAATAGATGATCTACTTTTTGATATGCATTTGTTTACTTTTGAATCAAGACGCAGGGAATGCCGTATTTTATTATATAAATTAGCAAACTACAGATGGAATCATTTATGAAGATTCGATGACAAGCAATCCTAGGTAATATCATGATATTACTAGTAATTTAAGAACTAAAATATCATATACGGAACGTAATTTATTATTTTAATAGAAAAACCATTGTCTAAAGATAGAATAAGAAAGATTCGTGATAAAATCTCGCTATATGAAGTCGAAATTTCCGTCGCTCGTGAACAAATCGAAAATTATGAGGCCCAAAATTATGAACTCCATTTTCGACTTGATGCATCTGATCATTTAATAAATGATCTTTCTTCACAAATATCTCAATTAAATGCAACACTCCAAAAAGTAACTCACGACAAACGATGGTCTAAAAAAACAAAGGCAAGAATGCAATCATATGAAAGAGATATGAATGAGCAATATCGGCGTCTCATCTTTTACATTATGAAGCATAATGAATATGCTTTGAAAATCAGCGCTCTTCAGAGAAGAATTCTCAAATTAGAACATAAAATCGTAAAACTCAAAACGATTTTATCAATATAATGACATTATTGATGAAATTTTCTTTTGATCTACGATAAAATACGTTTGTAAAAATATTAATTTGAAAAATGCGATTAAATCTGACATCAATTCTCCGTATTACAATTTTTTTTATTTAAAATTCATTACATTAAAAAATATTTTATTAATTATTATTTTGATTTATAGGATATTTAAACAGAATTTCATATTACAAAATGAACTGATCATATCCGAATAAGTAAAAATACTATAAACCCAATTATACTATGTAAGTATTCAGTATATGAAAGATTCATAACTTTTGGATCATTCTACGATATATTATTCGTCAGAAATCATTACGATTGACAGTTTTAAGTTTTGAAAATCAGATCGATTTTTTATTTCGTTTACATCAAGTAAGAAACGATTTATTGATGGTAATTCAATTCATGACATTATGATTGAATGTGTCAAAATTATGCTTTTCAATGATATAATCTTCATATTATGAATAAAATACTTTTTTTATAAATTCTAATTTGTATGTATTAAATATAAGTACGAAAACATCATTCAAATACTCAAGATTGTAGAATGTTAAAAAAGATAAAAATTGAGAGTTTCCAAGAAGAAAATTAAAAAGTTTAATATTTATTTTAAAGATTATATCAAACAAGATAGACATTATGCCATCACCGCGAACATACTAGCCGGACGTTTTTTCGCAAATACGTTTGGGGCAACTATGTGTTATAGACTGCGCCTTTTATCCGAAAGGTGTGGGACTATCGTTGTTTAGGGAATATATATGGCTGAAGATCCTTCATTATTGTTCAAAAGTCGTTAAAATTTACACAGTGTAATTTCAGTATACAATGGAGTGTAACGTTTTGGCGTTGAACGTTCTATTTAACTTGTCTTTAGTCGCAAGGAGTTGACTAGCTAAATTTAGACACTATGTTAATAGCGCCACATTTTCGGTGTGCCAATAATTATCGTGAACAATTTTAACCTTAAAAAACAATGCAATATTTTGTAGGTTGAGTTCCACCAAAAATCATATTTGAGGTTTTGGCACACCGCGTTTAAAATTTGTCTCTAAACTCTTAAAGAAGTGAATTTGTAACAGAGTTACGTGAAGGTATATTGTCGCAACGATTATCTCAGTAATTTATGCCCTGCAAATAAGTTATATTTTTCATACGGTGTATTATATTCGTAAATTCTGTTCTTAATGAATAATTTCAAAAAATATTTTGACATATTGTCCACAGGAGACAAACTTTTTTGCCATATAAAATGCGATTTTTCAGTTTTAAAGAGTAAATAGCATCATAACTCTCATTATAATAGTTTAATGATGCAAACATCCATAATTTAGCGAAAATATTCAACATTAACATTTACACTAGTTATTGATGATAAACAGGCAATATATATCTTATTTATTTGCAATCATTTTGAAATTGCCAATATGGTTTTTGAAACAATAAATTTATAGTATAGCAAAAATTTGTTATCAAATAATTTTAGATATTTGCTTGGGTTAACGCAGAATTTCTGAATATGGTGGTAAAATTACTATTATCCAACATCGACAAAAAACTCGATAACATCAATTTTTGCAATTTAAATTGTTTTCATTTACTATCGGGGATCCTTAGCATTCAACATCGCGCACCTGAAAATGACATACGTGATTTATAGCTTAATGAGTCTAATATTTATTTATTAGTTTATAATATAATTTAATGTGCTAATGAGTAAATAATGCTTATCCTCATAATGGAAAACACAGAATGTACAGAATATTAAATTATTTCCGTTTCCATCGTCTACACTATTCAATAAATTTTCTTATGATTGAAGAGCATTACTAAAAAGCGCTAATCATTCAGTTTCAATTCACTGGTGATATTTATGGGAAAACAAATTCTGCAATGCGTGAAAGGAAAAATTCAGTTCTA
>JWZT01002781.1:6076-22017 GCA_000827895.1 Thelohanellus kitauei | reverse complement strand
CACATGCACTCGGAGCCTACATGTCACAAACGATCCACGGTATTGAGAAACCTATAGCATTCGCCAGCAGAAAGCTCAACCATTCGGAATAGAAATACAGCACAATTGATAGGGAACTGTTAGCTCTATATTGGGCCACCAAAAAGTTCAATTATTACTTGGTCGGCAGACATTTCCTTCTCTTCACAGATCATAACCCACTCACCTACATCGATTCAATCAAGGACACTCATAACAGAAGGGCAAGGATGATGATGTCAATAAAGGAATTCGACTTTACCATTCGTCACATCAAGGGAAGCGGTAATATAGTAGCCGATGGACTGTCAAGATCCACCTACGCTCTTAAACAGAAGTCACAATTGATACATGACGATAAAACAAAGCAAGAGATCATTAGAAGTTATCACGAAGATCTTGCCCACTGTGGGATTGAAAAAACACTCGAAGCAATCAGAAGGAAAGTAAATTGGCCGGGTATGCACGACGATGTAAAGGACTATGTACAGTCCTGTAAAGTATGCTTGCTCTACAAGCATCAACAAACAACACCAAGGAGCCGTCTTGTACCAATCGTACCTACTGCACCACTACACACGTGGCATATCGATTATATCGGTCCCCTCCCAACAACATTAAGGGGTAACAGATATATACTTCTCATGGTGGACCAGTTTACAAAATGGCCTGAGGCGATAGCAACAAAAAAACCAAGACACGGAGCTAACAGCGAACATATTTATGGAAAAAATCGTCGCCAGATTCGGTGTACTGCATAAATATATAACGGACCAAGGAAGGCAATTTGAATCGACGATATTCAAAAAACTATGCCATGGACTTAGCATTGAAAAGGCTAGGACATCTGCTTATCACCCCCAATCAAACGGAGTCGCCGAACGATGCGTGAAGACGCTGAAGGAAAGACTGAAATTCTTGTGCCAGGACGATACCTTCAAATGGGACCAAAAATTGGATCATGCTTTAATGGCAATTAGATTTTCCAAACATTGTTCAACAGGATTCAGCCCGTTTGAATTACTTACAGGTCATCAGCCAAGAACAATACCGGATACGAAATTCTGTTCCGAAAAGATCGATAGCTGGAGATCGGAGTCGAAATTCCTTAATAACCTCAAAGACACCCTCAAAAAAATTCACGACCGCGCATTTCAAAATATCCAAACACAGCAAGCTAACTACAGCAAACAATACAACAAGCACGTACACGAGAACAATATAAACATCCAGGACCTTGTTGCAAGAAAATCGATCACGCAAGGAGCTCTGAACAAGGCATATGTCAAACCCGCCATTGTGACGGAAAAAATAAGCGAGACCAATTATCGAGTTGAAGGCTTGGATCCTCCGCATAAAAGCGACATAATACATCATAACCGACTGAAAAAACTCAAAACTCGCGGTCCCGATGCAGAAACTCAAAAAGGGGGAAACCTAAAACGTATAATACATTTAGCTGACGTCACCGCTAGTCGAACTCTATCCTAATTCTAATTATTATAATCATTATTATCTATCCTATTACATTGATGATACTTAGATTTTAGCTTTATATATATTACACTTTAATTTTGTCACGTGTTGTTTGGATGAATTCATACGAATAATATTTCATGATATTGATACTAATGTAATCATTTATAAAAAAATATTTTCATTTTTATTAGTAAATATAAATATCGATTCATAAAAATTTGATTTTTATCATAACAATATTTAGCGTCAATAGTATTTTGAGGGCTTATTAGCTCACTTTGTGCTATGTATACCAGTTAATACTATACGTAGATACCCAAAACTCGATGTTCAGCATATGCAAATTAAGTGCGCGCCTGCTTGACCATTGTTTAATTTTCAAAGCCAAGAAGTTTATCTGTAGTATGTAGAAATCGTCGAAATATCGAAATAACTGAAATTGAGTTGTCAGTAATAATTTTTCATGATATTTAACAATAATATTCTATTATCCAGTACTTTTCATGACTCATTAATGATTACTTGAAATATTTATCCCAAAACTCAACGGCATACGGCGTATTTTGAAAACAAAGAAACATATCAATAGTTGATGCAACACTTTCTTGTATTATAAACATATTTTTTAATTTTGAATTTCTTAACAAATGTGTGATCACTGTCATAATATTACCAATGCATTCAAACTGGACTTACAGTAAAGATACTTTCTTAAACAGTAAATCTCGTTCGGCAAAAATTCTAAGCATAATACAAAAGGAACCGTTCGCTATCATGATATTTGTCAATACTAAATTCTCACAGTTTTTTAAACCTCATTTATCGATGAGAACGATTTATACTTAATGGTTGTTACTATAGCTTACGCAAGTTATGTGGTTTTTATGTTTATGCTATGTATAATCGATTTAGTAGAGTTACATTTCAACATAAATATAATGCTGGGCAAATATTATAATTTCCGCGCATGTTTTATACAAAATGAATAATCTCGCTCAAATATTGCACGCTCAATTAATAATTATGTACCAATAGGTCTAGGTAAATCTCTCCGATTCGTTCAATATATTTTTCCCATAGTTCATTTATTATTTTCACAACATTATGATTTTGTTTGTTTATCCAAATTTTTTGTCAGATACTTCTGCACACATATGTCTATAGTGTATATGAACGCTATCCTCGATGACAGAAGCTTTTCGAATTCATCTTGACATAGATTATTGTCAAAATTTACATTGTGTATTTATTCATGTAGGATATCCTAGACTTATCATCTATAGCTTTATAGTGGTGTATTGGAGAATTTAGTTCCATGCTTGTAAATATCTATACTATTTTATACTATTTAATAAAAATTCATAATTTTTATTGGGTACAAATAAACATTTGATTGACGAAATATCATGAAAAAATGCAACGCAAATATTACATATAACTTTTTGATAGATAGGTAAGAATGAACACGTAAAGAGATGTATAATATGCCTGTAAAATGATGATAAATATTCGGCAACGTTTTAGCCTCAGTCAAGTCGAAGTTTAGAAAGTATCACAATGACAGAGAACGAAATTTCCTAATGTTCATCTATATAAATTAAAGCGTTTAGAATCATTCCACATCTTCTTGTGAGATTAGATTGATATCTTTGTCTTTTCATGTCTTAAGGTCAGAATAATCTCCACACTACAACAAAAAATAAGATTCATAGGAACTGGAAAATTCAGAAAAAGTCGTACAGGTTTCATTTCATGAAAATCAATACTCACAATGAAATCTCCAAAAATGAGTTATAATATTGTGCTAGGATTTTAGATAAAATCATATTTCATTGATCCAATATATACTCAGAATTTATAATAGTTATCAAGAGTAGTCTTTCTATGCACGCAACACGGTATTAACCAGTCATTGAGCCAAATCTATTTCATATAACTCAAATCCCATATTAAATATCTCGTTTCCTTAATTCGTCGATTGGATAATGAATAATTGAAACAAGATTAGGATTTTGTAGTTTAATTTTTGTTTTAATCATGCTCATTTCAAACAATGCGTATGTTACTCTTGTCATATTAAATATCGCCCGCAATCATTTGCTGTCGCTAGTAAATGACAATTTGGTTTAATTCGTATGTTAACGAACATATTTTAAATATTATTTATGTTAGCGACAATCTATATTTTCCAAAAAAATGTCTATTACTCAATAAATTGTGTGATAATCTATTCAGACATTCCTCAGGTCGGTAATTTTATTGTTGTTATTTATTTCATATATAGTCTTTTGAAAATATTTTGACTAAATTTATGGAACTGACAATTTATATATTAAAAAATCGGAGAGATCGTTTTAAATCTTAATCATCACATCATTTAATTCTGTTTACTTAAGATAAAATTTGACAATTCAGCGATTGAGTAGGTATCTTTAAAAAAACTATGTAAAATTTTGCACCATGTCTGTTTTATACCCATTATATATATTAATGAATTTTTTTATAGAATTATTATTTAAATATTTTCATTTTCTTTTATTGTAATGTGCCACATAATTAATTAAATCAAAAAATGTATACATATTTTTACATAAAATGACGGAATGAAATTGTAGAATTTGTTTTATAGAAGTTGTTTATAAAGATTTACATAATTATTGGGCGAGCAAATTGCATTTTTCACAAGATATATCTGCTCAATCGATTTTTGTATACTAAGTGTGTAAAAAATTATAGAACTGCCACATATATATACGCTTGAAGGTATATTGAAGATGCAACGTATGATATTTTGTAATATAAAAAATAATTGAAAAACTGCGATTAATACAATGTTTCAATGTATACAATAACCAAAAACGATTTAAAAGTTCTTGCACTATAAAAAAAATTAACAAATATTCATCATGATATCTCAATAAATAGAATTTAATTTGTAGAGTATGTCCTGTTTTCTATGACTTTAAATCGATAAAGTGGTTGCAATGGATAAGATTTCAGACAATTTAAAACATTTAATAGATCATTGATATATAACGTATATAAAACTGAACCTATTCATTAGGATACCATATATGATATATTTATTAATAATCAGTAGAAATAGAAATCAAAATATACATATAATTTATAACTTAGCGGTTTCTGTGCGTTAAACAATCATTAATGTCTACCCTGTCTATTTTTCTGTGATTAAAAAGTCTTGAAAACCGTTTTGGTAAAATTTACTGGGTTTATTGTTTATCAAAAATTCATAAAGTCTTAAAAATGGCTTGATGTATATTCAATACTTCTATCTGAGAATAGTTATGATATTCATAATATCAAACAGGTACAAAATAAATGTAATTTACGATATTTAAAGATCTAGTAATATACATACACTGCTCTGCTAAATGAAGTTTTGATAAAGCTATATCCATCAATTCAAACATAAAAAATATAAAGTGTCCAATAAAAAAACATTAGAATACATTTAATAAAAACGATATAAATACAAAAGCTATATAATCCTCGTTTTTACTCATAAGATATTAATACATAACTCATTAAAATGATGATTAACATATATTTATTGCATTAGAAAGCACATTAAAATATAATCGCGTCAACAGATAGGTCAGACAATGATAAGGACAGAAAAGGGAATAAATTCATCTTTATAGAATTAATGATTCTCTGTATATGAATTATCGCAAAGATTTTCGATTCCACATCATTCTTCAAGTATTATAACAAGTCCTACAAGTTCATGAAAAAACAGAAAATATCACCTTTTTAGATTTGGAAGCACTCATCGTACAGCAAGAATTCGAATGTATGTGACAAATTAATACAATAGAATGGTTAGCGACTTAATACGTCTACACATCGATCATTTATTCAATACAACCAGAAATGAATACGAGATGTATGGCGACACGACTTGAATAATATTTCAAACTAATCATATCAAGATCTATAGTTAGAAAATTGTGGCAGTTTTTCATATGGTTGATGTTTTTGTGAATAATTTCAAACGACATGTAAAGAATAACCTTGTTAAATCTCGATTTAATGATTATTAGTCAGAGGCCAGACGCAATGCATAAAGATACTTTTAATTTATCAAGAAAAAATTAATATTATTAATAAAGAAAAAGGCAACATTTAGGTTAAACAATTGAAAAATACAGTTAAGTGCGCTTCGAAATCCCAAAAATCAATCCTTTTAATACTCAGAGCGAAAAATAGTTATTCATAAAGTACAAGAAAAAATAATGCATTTTAGATCAAAATTAGATTAAAAGGTGTGTAGAAAAGCGTCCCAAATATTTTCGATATATGAATGAAAAAATGAAAGTATAATTCTATTAACCCAAAAAAACAAACTGGCTATCGATATCATTTGTTTTAATAATATTGTGATAACAATACTTAAGAAGCGATTGAATTTTATAGTGAATAGGAGCACTGTTTTTGTGTGCCAGCCTAGACATCATGACGTTATTCGTTATTGCATGAATACATAGGTATCAAATCGTTTCTATGCCAAGCCATTTTCTTTGATATTTAGAAGGATGCCTGTCTATATTCAGAAAGGAGCTTAGAAATCAAAGCGATTGCTACTATCGAAATCCGTTATATCGATAATATTTTGATAAATATTATATGCATCTTATGAATTGGAGAGTTTTATGCGAATAATCAAGTATAAAATCGATATATTTTGAATTTTTACTTACAGAGTGATTCCCTAGCTACCAATATATGTGATCGCAAATGCCCGTAATTAGTTATATTGAAGATTTCGGTTAATTTAAAACCATTTTAATGACCATTCGCATAATTAATATGTTATAAAATAGCAAAAATATATCTAGTTTTTAAATCCGCAACATTCATAAAATAAATCATATGTTGTTAGAGGTTATGACTCAGATAATTTATAATGTACATGTAAATATATGGGTTTCAAATACAAAACGATCAGGATTCATAGTACCACAAAATTAAAACGAAAGATTGGCTGAAAACTCTATTAATATTAAATCTAATTCTTAATTAAAATCGATAACTAAAATAAAGCGCATTCTCTGCATTACAAATGAATTTTAACAATCTATTGCGTGATAATTTTGTATGGATTAGATTAGAATAAACCAAAATTATGTTATTTGTTGATATTCATAAACAAAATTGCATTGAAGGGTACTTACATGTGTTAGGCTAACAAATTTTTTGACAATCTATATTGTATTGATCACATTTATTTCAATGTAACCAAATTTACTTTAAAAACATTATAATTATAACTATAGACATTCTCTGAATACGAAAACAAATAAAACACAAGTTATTATACCATTATTTGCTGTTTACAGTTATTGCATCATCTATAATATTATATTTACATGATTATGACGATTTAATAGATGAATGATAATATTTATGTATTTTATAAACATAATGTTTAATATTATGTCGATGACGTCATGTTATAATCGTTTCTTAGTATTTAAAGAACTGCTCAATCGCCTTGAAAGTATTATTGCTGTATAAGCAAAAGGTTGTTTATTTCGATTCAAGGTAAATTCTCTAATAACACCTTATAAACTAAACTTTCTTTTTAATATCAATCAATATTTAGGATCACGAAAAAAAAGTAATTTAACAATATTAACATGTACAAGACATTATATTTATTTTTATATGTATGAATTATTACTTTAATTAAAAAGTCTTTCCGATTACCCTTCTCGTTTTTGCTGTTTTCCGCCTTTACTTATTTCAATGTATCATATTAAATGTTTATATTATTATATTGGTTATCGAGAAAAAAAACTTTAATAAATTTATAGAATACATAGGAAAATAATTATTATTAGAATGATAAAACAAAACCATAATTGATATTAGTACAATGAATAGATTTGGTATTTCGAATAATAAACCTATTTTCTTCATTTAAAAATTTTAATTTCTCGGCGAGGAGAATGGTGGTAGTATTGTAGCATGAATGACTCACATATATCAATATTATATTCTTAAAAATTCCATTTATTTATGTATACTTGTTTATATGTTGACGGAATGTAAACAAATATATTTAAACTAGCATTCATGCTAGATTTTCATTGTGATCCATTGAAAGCTATATCATTAATGATGAATTTTTATTTTGTAGATGAACAACATTCAAGTCATAATATATTTATATAAAATTATTTTTTATCAACGCTGCAAGCCATTTCAATCAAAAGATTTTAATGTAAATTACTTGCTTTACAAAAAAGGAACCTCGTAGATGATCATGTAATATATTTCGTCTCCTCATAGCTAGATAGTTGACAATTGACAATGTGTGTTTTGTAAATTCTCTGTGTATGATAGCTAGATTTCATAGCAAAACATTAGAATCATTTGCTATAGCAGTTCATCATAAAATATTTCTGGTAATTCTCTAAGGAATCTGCATAAAGTCTACCTGTTCATTCGAATACAAATTACTAATGGGCCCTATTTATTCAATATGAGAAGGATGTCGCTTTTCGATATTTTAACCTCCCATAATTCTTACGATATATAAAACTATGTTTCGAATATTCAATTGATGTATAAGGCGGCATCCTCCACTAGTTCGATCCAATCGATGTTAGAGTCTCTATAGAACATGCCGTGGTTTTCATGTGTATGTAATTCTATCTGTTCTATGTTATAATTTATTGATGCTTAAAATCATCGATATATTAAATATAGTTGTATTTTTAAACAAAATTTTGATCATATTAGATTTCAAAATCCTTCAAAATGAATTAGTCTTAATGAATTATTTATATTACAAAAATGCTGTTGTCTAAACGAATTTTTTTAAGCCGATCCTAAACTCTTTTTCCAGATCATGATAAATCCTTATCCTCCAAATATATTATTTAATAGAGAATGGCACATCATATATATTACTACACCTAGGCAATTACGCATAAGGGTAATTTTGCAACGTCATTTGCGCAAAGTATACCAAAAAAATGGGTCTTTGTAAAACAATCACTGTATTTTAGAAACTAGCTGACGATTCAAGCGTAGAAAAGGCGAGGAGTTCCTTTTCTTTATTTTGTGAAATTCCGTATCATCCACAGCTCTTTTGTTAGGTAAAAATTATATGTAATATTGATTTGCTCTATCGAAGATAAAAAAATCGAAATAGGGTGGTCGATTGTCAACAACGATTTTTGTATTTTATAACATACGCTTTGCCACTAAATCACGGTTCGATGCATTTTATTGTGTTTATTAATAAAGAATAATATCCGTGGTTGAGAGGTTTGATGTATTGGTTTTTTGCAGGATTACCGCTAAATCCTCATTCGATATATTTAGATTTTGGGACTTAGAATTCCCTGAATAATTGATTTGTGTGTGACTCATAATTTTCTTTTTCTCGTTAATAATTATTTTAAAATTTCGTGTTTTTTAAGAGTGTAATCTAACTTTAATTTAATATCGTTATGAGCCGTTGATCTCAATTATATGCATATATAGTTAAATCAAAATCATATCAGTAAAATCTTCGATAATATATGTTCAATTTCATATAATATCAACAAAAAAGATCGGGAAATTACTGGAATTCCCTTGAGGTATATAAGCACACGAATACCGACGAAGATATATATTAATTTTGAAGGAAAAAATTTAAATGGTAAAAAGACTTATGGTTTTGTCGTTTAATCTCAAGAACCAAGTATATAATATTAGTTTTTAATTGATAACAGCCTTTAAATTTTTGACATTATATTTATAAATATTTAAAATTATAAAAATTGTATAGTTTTGGTTTATAGTAACAATATAATACTCAATCGTCATGTAGTAATAATTAGAGTAATATTTTTACATTTTAAATTTACAGATATTCGAAAATTGTAATTAGAGATATCAAACAAATCGACATTAATTCTAAATTGTTTGAGAATATTTCATATCACAAAATTTTTTCTACCAATAATCAACAAAATCTATACATTTGATAAATAGCCACGTCTCTAACCTCTTAGTGTCAGAATAGACGCTCTGTGAATTTTTTCGAATCGGTTTAAGCCAAACTGCATTAATATTTGGCACCTTTCTGTTTTTTGCACGTGTTTGAATGATGACATAGAAAATTTTGAATCGAAAATTTATAAAAGAACCTCAAACTAGCAATATAATGATTAAATACACATTCTTGTTTCTAATATACCTAAAAGTTCAAATAATATCTTAATATTTGATTCAAATATATTTTTTCTGTGTAACTGGGATTTACCATTAGATGGCATAAGTTATAATTTATTAACGGTGTTAACTCACATACCAGACCTAATTTGTTCAATCGATGCATTGGTTGTTCGAAACAATACTTTACCCTTTTCCGATAAATTTCTTCTCAATTTGTTCCGATATAGGTGAAAATTATTGTTTCGTTAATGAAAAGCAGAATTTTTAAGTATAAACGCATACTTAAAAATTTCACAGAAAGAAAAACTAACCTTTTTAAATAGAGATACGACATTACGTGTTTATTCACCAAAAATTAGTGACGAATTAAATTGCATAAAGATTTTTAGCACGTCTGTTTTTTTTTGTTTATAATTTCTTAATTTAGAAATTTCCGTTGACCACCGAGAGGGTTGAATTAACATTGTATCAATTGTTTTAGTTACCGTATATGAGTCAACAATCTAGCCTATTCTGCAAATTCAGATTAGAAATATTCATTGACAGGCCCAACTTTGTGGTATATGACAAATTAAATGTTGAGAATGGCTACTGAATTAAATCTACCAAACAAAAATAAAATAAATAAAAATTCACTTGAATGCAAGCAATCATGTTTTTCCTTGGAAAAAGTAACTCCAAATACAGCTTCAAGATGCATGTGTTTTTACCAAATGTAATAATACCAAACGACAGTATAAGAATAGTTAAATGAGATGAAGAATAGAGGTGTAAAATAAGTTGGTCATGGGATACCTATATTAAGCTATGTACACTGCGAAATTAAAAACAAAACCTTTTATATCCTGCTCAAAAGCTGGAAACATTTTCAAATTTATACCTTTAAATTTACAAATATTTAGGCGATCGCCGTGGCGGAATCGCTGTTGCGCTGATGACTTTACACAATTGCATCTTTATGATATTGAAATTTCTCAAAATAATTTAATTCAATTAAACTTATGATACACTTGATTACTTAAAATATTTTTATAACTGTGTTTGTGCTATCAATCATGTATAAATATATTCTTAAAAATTGTGTTTACAAAACGTTTTATTTTGTTAATTGAAATGATTCCAAGCATCTGATTATAATTGAACATTATTCACATGTGGAGAATAAAATTTCTTAGGGATATATTTTAAATTATTGCTTATCATTTACATTTTCTTCAGACTCGCCGCACGCCAAAAATAACGAGAGACATTCTAAGAAAAAACTACAGATTAAGGACACAAATTACCGTATTTTTTACTACATACAATCAAATGTACTAAGTATTTTATAAGTAAAAATTTGTACGAACGTCAACTAAAATTTTTCAAATCATATTTTCTAAATATAGTTTAATTAAACGCAACTATTTACATCTTGCTCAATTCTTAAAAATGATAACCATATTTTTTTCGAACAATAAAGGTGTCTTCAAAAAGATTTAGAAAGCCATATCATTAGACATCGAAGTGCTTTGATAACCAAATTTATAAAACATATTTTTAAGTATCAAAAACATTTTTATTGCTCTTCTATCAGTTACATTCATATCCATGTCTTTTTTTACATGAAATACACTATAGTCAAATGTAAATATTTATATAATTACAGACTTACAAAAAACGTTTTTGAGAAAATTTCGATGTATATAATAAATAAAATTTGTTGAACAAATCATAATTGTACTTCAGCTATGATCTAGTTTATATTATTATATGAATTTTTATAAGGAATATTAATCAATCAAAATTACGAGATTCAATGTATTTATGACAAAAAAATTCATATATATATATATGAGGAACAGAAACCTCGGATATCGAAGAAATTTATACTGTACCTACTGGTTATAAATTGAATAAAATATATGGATGTTGACAATATCGTCTTTTGTTTCTGTTCAGCTCCATATGGTATATTTATCAACTATATAACACCAAACTGTTTGTTTCATTTCAACATTAAATAAAATATTTAAAATCTTGTAAATACAATCAATTCAAAATTTATTTCATGCTCTTTTGTTTGTTAATAATGTGTTGATTTAGATCCACTTATGAAAGTGGAAACATTTAACAGTTTTATGCTTCAATAATACAAAGATAACAAAGCACTATGACGGTCAGCAATAAAAGATATAAAAAGCGTATCTCTTGCAGATAATTTTGATGATATCCGTTATATTGCCTAGCTCATTTAAAACCAATCAGGATAGCTCTGAAAAGAATTTTAAGCATAATCATGGATGAATCTTACTAGTATTTTTCATTCTTTGTAATATGAATTAGAAAATATATGGAATATTGACCTTTAATTAATGTTTCAGTATAACAACCAATCTAGATATGCATTTCATAATCACGAATCAATGATAACTAAAACAAAATGGTTGTATTTTGCAGTAACTAGCTACAGTACAATACACTGCAAATCTCGTGTACATTCATGTTTAAAGAAGTGAGTTATAGAACATGCAGAGCCGATGATACCTGAAGCATTATATTACAGTTGAAGATCGTGATTCATCTAACTCTCTCTATATAATACTGACAAGATTATCGAATGTGCAGCACATCTTCGTTTATTATTACTATTAAAACGTTAACATCACCCAATTTGACCTTATATTATGTCTAAAATTTGCAGACCTCGCTATTGTGAAAATGTTTAAGATCTCATGAAATATTATTCTTAATTTTATAAAATAGAGATATTTTAAGAGGCATTTAAATATAAATTATGTGTCTATTACTTTATCTCACAGATTTGATACTTAATATTGATTTATCTTTGATATTATCTCTCTCTTGATATCATATCGAAAATTTTATAACACAAATATTTTTTTCACATACGGCAATAAATCAAGAATGCGATTGTCTTAGAATCATGTATTATAATTCAATTTTGTCATCTTTTTTCTTATTATTTTTGATAATATTCTATTTAAATATCGTCACTAATATTAGATGATCTACTTTTTCATATGCATTTCTTTACTTTTGAATCAAGACGGAGGGAATGCAGTATTTTATTATAAAAATTAGCAACCTACCCAACAAACAACAAAAACAAGCAATCCAAGGTATTATCATGATAGTATTAGTGATTTAACAACTCAAGTATCGGACATCGAACGTATTTTATTATTTTAGTAGAAACACCATTGTCTAGAGATAGAAAACAACAAATTAGTGATCAACTCTACTTATTAAACATCGAAAGTTCCGTCACTCGTGAACAAATCGAAAATTACATGCACCAAAATGATGAATTGGCATTACTAAGTGATGCTTGCGAACGTGTAATAAGTGATCGTATATTACAAATATCACAATTAAATGCAACACTCAAACAAGAACTTTACGACACCAAATGGTCTCAAAAAGCTAGGACAATAATGGAATCATATGAAAGAGATATAGAAGATGAACGGGAGCGTCAACTCATTTACATTAATCATCATAATAAAAATGTAGTGAAAATTAACGCTGGCTGGGATAAAATTCATAAATTAGATAAACGAGTGGCAAGACTGCAAAACACTTTATTAAAAAGATGACTTCATTGAATATATATATTTTTTCAATTATGATATTAACAATTTTTGAAAAATATTAATTGGAAAAATGGGTTCATATCATATTTCAATCTTCGGTATGTGACAATTTTTTTTATTTAGTGTTGATTGAATTTAAAAATTATGAATGTAGGATTTAATAGATATCATGGAGGACCTAGCAGCGCCGATTGGTCGAGGTAGTGACCGCTGGGGCAGCATCGACGAGTCGAAGCTTCGACTCAAGCTGGAGTCACCTTTTACGTGTATATTGGTAGCTTCAGTGCGATGAAGTAAATTCCAGTCTGGTCCTGAGAACTCTCTGATGGGGTAAGGAGTGTAGGATATATTAGATATCCTGTTTAACGTAACATCCTTGAATGGTTGAGATAGTGACAGTATTGTGAGCATCGATGAGTCGTTAGTTCGATCTCAACTACAGTCAGCTTTTACGTATACATTAAATCAAATAATATTTTGATTTATATGATATTTTCATTGCATTTCATATGATGAAAATTGAATATAATGGAGGTATAATTAAAAATACTTGAAACCCCATGATACTAAATAAGTATATATAATATGAAAAATGTATAGCGTCTGTTGTTATCCTATCGGATATTTTTGGTCCATAATCATTAGGAATGACAGATTTTAGATATAGGGAATATTAGAATTTTATTTATTGTTAAACATCAATTTCAAAACTATTTATTGACGTTAATTGAATTCAGACCATACGTGTCAAATTTATGCTATTCACTGATCTTATCTTCAGGCTCTTAAGAATACATCTGTTTGATTGATCCTGTAATTTTTAATGGATAAATATAATAATCAAAACTTCATTTAGATACTCGAGGTTGTAAAATATTAAAAATAGGTAAAAATGATGAGTTTCATGGATTTAAATTAATAATTTTAAAAATAAATTATTTTTAAATTATATCATAACAAGATAGATATTATGCCACCATTTCGAAAATATTAAAAAAATATTTTAATTTTATATTTTGATAAACATTGTGCATGGTAACCTTTTGAGTAATTTATTAACATAATATTATCTTTAGGTAAACACTGGTAATTGGAATGATAATTTATAGTTAATGATAGACATCTAATCTTTTTGAATGTTTTAAAAAATCTTATTTACCAGGATACAACAAATGTAATATGCTGATAGAACCAAATTTTTGAACCGTAGAAATTGGTACGTTATATCCGGATGTTCGTTATAACGGTTAATTTAATTAAAAAATAAAAAGATATATAACAAATACTAATTTCCAAATAAAATTATTTATTCCGTAGATATTAAGAAGTTTTTGTTTGTTAATCATATGTCGATTGAGAAATTTATGTCTTAGCTCTTTGTTAAGTTTAAAATTCGGTCCTAAATATCTTCAGTCACATAAAAATAAGATTTCTATAGCTAAATCATAAAAAATATCTGTGATGGTTATTTCGGGCTTGTTTTCTCGTACATATCATAACTATAGTAACTAAAAGAGTACAACTGCCCACACATTCTATTCCACGTTTTTAAGAAATTTCATGAATGTAATAATATGTGTTAAAACTATAAACGAAATACATCTAGAAAAATTCGTCACTAGTCGATGAAAAAAATTGTGTTTCGTCATCATTCATTGAATATACTATGCTTTAAAATATCATAGTGACGAAAACAAATTTCAATCATATACACAACCACATACATCCAAGAATCCTCAATAATTTCGATTGTGTAAAAAATTCTTTATGTTAAATTCTATATTTTCATCTTGCGCACTCACAACTGAAGAAATATATAGTCTTACATGTATTAAACTTTAAATTACTAATGATACCAAACTCATAAAATTAACAGATGTTCTGTTTTAAGTTAAATCAATTAATTTTCATATAAATTTAAGTTTTCTTTTAACTAGACATTGAGGACGATTATACAAAATAAACATAAATCTTCGTCATGATATTCGAAGCTGTTCTCCGCATTAAAATACGTTTTTTCGTGAATGTTCCCAAAAGCATTTAGGTATATCTATTTGCATTTAGTAAACCACAAATAGGTTTATTATTTTTTAATGTGGTCGGTAAAATATGTTTCTCTATTATAACCACAGATTTTTATCTAGACATATGCTTGAATAGAGTCGAAATTTTCAATTTGTTTGAAAAATTTTATCAATACAGGGTTCTATTTCAAAGTTAAGTACATGGTTAAGTGTCATTTAAAGAAAAACCCTTTATCTGCGTTGAAAACATTTCTTTCTATATATTATCAACTTATTTTGGGGCCTGTAACTTTTTTCTATGTCTTCAACGACTAATATATTTAAACTGTTTACATATCGAGTTATTACTCATAATGAAATTTTGTGTATTCGTTTTTAATCTAGCGACCTAGCGTAATGTGAATGTAAAATTTTAAGATTTTAAACCTTTCGCGAGTTGTTATACTTGTTAAATTAAAATTGGCTACAGATAGTTTTATGATGTCGGTAATGACTTTCAAAGTTTCGAACATTTTTCTATCAGTTTCTTAATAACTTTGTCTTCTCATTTTTGTTTCGTATCTAAGAATTAATCAAACTTATTAATCTCGATTATTTTTTGAATTACTGAAATTGTTGATTGACA
>JWZT01002775.1:0-20310 GCA_000827895.1 Thelohanellus kitauei | reverse complement strand
GATTCTAAGAGTACCAAACATACGTTCTAGGAACGTATCTGTTTGTTGTGCGATGAACAGATACGGTGTGGTGTTTAAAGAAATCAACAATAGACCATATAACACCTAAACCTTCCTGGGATATATAGAAATTTTTTTTCAACATATCGAATCCATCTCCCAAACAAACACAAGATGCGTTGTCATCATGGACAATGTTAGGTTTCACAAATCATCAACAATCGTGGATTGTTTTCGCCAGAAGGGTCACGAAGTTTGTTACTTACCGCCCTATTCACCCTTACTCAACCCAATCGAGGAGCTTTTTTCGAAGTGGAAACGCTACGTAAAAAGTGCTTCACCTGAAAATGAGACCGAGTTGTTTAACTGCATGACACAAGGGCTAACGACGATAACGCGAGACGATTGCGATGGTTATTACCGCCACATGAAAAGCTATGTGAGACGGTCTATAAACAACGAAATTATTGAAAATTAAACAAAATTCCTTAGATCTTTTCATTCTTTGATTTAATTTTTTTTAAATTGTTCGTTCACTAAACTGACCTGAGGAAACCCAAATTGAACTGTAGAAAAACCAAATTGACCTACGGAAAACCCAAATTGACCTAAAAACCCTGTATTAAAATTAATTATTTTGCAATTACTTAAATCATTAAACATGCTGTAATTGCCAATACCTGACTCAAAAAAATGCATAAAATTTTAGGTGTAAAGGAAGAATCTAATTCTTCAAGCGCTGGGTAAACCTTTCCGATAATTATTTATCATTTTGATTCAGGAATTATGAAATTTTTGATGAATTCTAATGAAAAACTTTATTAATAAACAATAACATCAGCTCATTGCTTATTATTTAATTCTTATATTTAATTCAGCCCGCGATGTTAAGCCAAAAGGTATTAATTGGCCCTCACCCGCTTAACTGTGCTCACCCATGGTCTATGATGCTTACAATTACGATCTTGAGCAATCAGCCGATTCAAAAGTTCTTCGCGGGCCGCAGTTTGTGCACCTCTGCAATAAGTGGTCATAACATTGTACACATAGACGCTATTTACACCTTGGTAAATAGTACTATTTATCACAAATTTTTGGAAAAGGTAGGAGAAACTTTGGGGGAGTAGTTTACACAATTGTGGTGGATAACGCTCCTATCCACTATGATTGCCATGAATTCTACGATTCATATCCATATCAAATATTCACCAGATTGCAGCCGATTTTTGAATCCCCGTGAGGAGGTTTTTTCAAATTTAAAAAATTGCCTGAGGAGATCAGGGACACTTAGAGGAGATATTGACACTACTCGACGAATGATTAACGCCTGCCAGGAAATACAACAAAAAGATTTCGAAAATGATTTGTTACATTTTTACGGTCTCTTTCTTGATGTCTAAACGGAGAAGACATTGAAAGATATAATTAAATTATTTTTTTATAAAACAATTTTCATATAATAGTTAGAGTTCCTTTTGATGATATTGAAAATCATTGGCGGCTATAATGATTGCGAAAGGCTGTATTTGTCAAATTAATCGTGAATAATGAAGTTGAAAACAACTTAAAAACCCTATTGTCAACAGTAAATACTATTCAAACCAATTGGTTTGCTCAAAGTTTGAAAATCAAGGGCGACGATAATGGATGCATAACCGGGTAGTTGACAGCCCGTTTGTACAGTATGAACGCTTCACTCAACACTCAAGAACATATCAACTGCTGACTGAGATAGGTTATTTTTCTGAAATGATAATCTTAACGTTCATTCCAAAGCAGGCATAATCTTGTTTATATATAAGCAACTTCCTTAACTGAGTAATAATATCAAATAAATCACATTCAGTAGAATGTTTGGTCTCCATCTTCATAGTTTTTACTTGATACGAGGCCATAAAAAAGTACGTGCATATATTGGTTAGGGTAGGACAATCCAGAGGTGAAATTTACTGATTATTGATCTTACATGAAAGTAAGTAAATATGCAGAGGAGACTTCTGGCCGTTGCGGAAAGTAGTCTTTCAGAGTCATTCAATTCTGTTATGTTACTGTAGAATATTCAGTCAAAGGCATAAAAACTACACAACAGATTGTACAATTTTTTTTTGTTTTTGACCGAACATTTCTAAAAAAGCCCAGACACCTGGCAACCCTACGCACATCAGATCAGATCATAATAACAACAGATTCTTTAAGAAGGCAGAATCAGTATAGAAAAATCAGAATGATTTCTCACGTGGATGAAAATATGGTTGGAACACCTATTAGTTCGATCACATCGTTATACCAATCTCGATTTTGTATTGATTTTCCATTAGAAATTCATTTAATTTTAAATATTATCAAATCGATATGTTCCTGCAAAGTAACATATTGAAGGAGTCGATCGAGAGAGATTTCTGAAAGCTCAAGTATGGTAATAGGAATGAAACGCCTAAAAAGAGCCTAAAATCTGTACCTAAGCACTCCACTTTCTAAAATATGATAATATATCATTATAAAAGTATGAATACCCATTTAATTTTGATCTAACTGGAGGCTAACGTTTTTAAAATGGCAAACAATATCAACAATTCTGGCGATGAGCATGGTATATTTTTGCCAAGGAAGATTAAAATCGCTCTTACTTTCTTAGTGAATAAAAAAATAAGAAAGAAGGCTCATCGGAGTGAAAAAAAATGATCAAACATTATATAAAATAAAGCCGTAAGCATAAGAACTCAACACAAAAAACCAAAAAAACTTTATGTCAAAATCTGACAAGAATGATTCTGGAGGGGGTATGGGGTAATTGGATACATTTATTTTTAATTATTTAAACTAAAAATAGAACAGTTTTACATGAAAAATGACTTCAAATTGAATTGCATCCAATATTTACGTATTTAAGATCAACGCACGTGAGTGAATTTTAGGCGGTTCATTCCACCTTCATCGAGTATAATAATCGAGCATTAAAGAGAAATCTTTATGGAATTAGTGAAAAACTTTGCAATATTTTGTATTTTAAAATGATGTATTATGCGTCTCTAAGCCCCTTAACTATCGAGAGGTATAAATCTGGCTATCGGGGATGAAACTTCAAAAACCATTGATTTGTTTAGAAGACGTCTGTCTTCAATATTAACACAAAACGCTTGGAGGTATGCCCTACAGGTTTAGTCTTTTAAAAGAGTATTATTACAAAGATAATTAGCTATTCCCTATTTTCTACATTAACCGGTATCCTGTAAGAGCAGCCGGGTTCATCAATAAACCTCATTCAAAGAGTCGAGTGTGGCAGCATTTGGAAACGTTTGAGCTATATGCTAATTTTTTCACGGAAGAACCTTGTAAACTTTCAAGAATGACCAGGGGCTAAGATGATGATAAAATTATGGTATTCATTTCGTTTCATCACAAAACGTTAATATTTAACTCGACTCTTCATTCATTTAAAGAAAATCAGGGCCCTTAATATCATTCATCATATTAATAGAAGCTCCAAGTTAAAGAAACACGAGTGGGATGATTATAAACTGTTAGTTTTTAAGTGAGATGATTTCTTAACTGGAATGCTAAAACAAACTAGAATAACACCTAATTAGTCATTATTCAACTTTTTGTCCCAACATTGACAATTGAGTCGTTGAAATAACATTAATGCAGTGAGTTAAAAAGCGCTGGATGTGCTATCATTTAGAAGCCCTTTTTAAGTCTGATTCTTTCAAGATCATAGAGCTTAGCGAGCTGTTGGTGGGTATATTTATTCCATCATTCTAAAAAAAATCTACATATGGTTTGATAATTCAAAGCCTACGATGGTGTTATTTTATGAGGTTCCCAAAAGTTCATGTCGAATTTTTAGTGCTCTCCAAGATTTTTGGGTTCTTGAAGCCTGATATTTTGATTCGAGCGGCTTATTGCGTATAAGAGCTATAGAGGTAAAAAATATATGCGAGCAAAATGCGAATGAGGAATTTGAGTTGGGACATATTACTCATAAGCTACACTATCTGCAGAATACATAAAAGGTTTTTATAAATCCACGAATTTGATGTAGTTTTACATAAATTTTTGCTCGTATAGATCTAGGCTGTGCTCTTGCTAGATGAATTAAATTTTAAAAAATTGTATGGGTTTTGCATTTTTCGGACAATTGTACGTGTTTACCAATATGGTAAATAATACAATGATTGAAATTTGCTAGATTTGCGTGGCCAGTTAAAATAATTTAATTTAACGTCAAAGATGTAATATAAATTTACAATGATAAGGTCACGTCGATGTATTATTCTGTGTCTTAATTAGTGTTACAGAGTCTTCTTCAGTGCTGATAAGCATAGATTTTAAGATTTCTTCATGTCTTCTCTCTGACCCATCTAAATTAATAAATTTCACTACTTATTTTCCGGTCTCGGTCGTAGTATGCCAATAAATTGCCCAATGCATTGTAAAGTTGTTGAACTAATATGAGACCAATATACCTTTTCCTCTGTTGCTACAATAAAACCTATACATCTTATATCGGTTTGGCGTTTCTTTCATGAATAAATTAAATTTACCAGATACTTCCACATAAATATTGAAAGATGCCATATTCAGTCCACCTGAAACCTCCGACGCTTCCGTAATTCCAAATCCGGCCAGGTTCTTGTACCGGATCTTAAATTCAAGATCTGTTGATGTGAAGGTCAAAGAACTGGGCCATAGCCCTAAGCATCCACTAACCGTATTAGATCTTCCATATGGATGAATGATATCGTAAGCTTTGATAAAGATGAATTGTGTCGAGTTTGGAGGAATAGATATATTTCTGTGATGCCTCATTTGTTTGAATGAAAAATTGCTCGCCCACGTGATTTAACGATTCAACCCGTTTTTATGTTTCAAAAATCACAAATTTTAGTATCGAGAATTCGGTCCTTTTTTATTGAATACTTGAACCAGTCGTTGTCTTAAATATATTGCGTAAACCAGTTGTCAATTAAATCAAGGAGAAACTGTTTAGAGCATCGAAATTAAATGACTAGTTTGTTGGTTTAATATCTCTTGTTGACACCTTTGACAATTTAAATCAAAGATTATCGACATATCGTTGCATCCTCCCACGCCTCCATATTTAAGAACAATATGGCTATTTTTAGTCCCAGAACGTTGATTACTGTGTACAACTCAGCCATAATTATCTAAAAATGTAACAGCCTTTAGTATATAACATTTATAGGGTTTTCGATAGTTCACAGGAGGGGTATATCACAAGTTATTCCAGGTTGCTAGTCCAACATTAGAAAAATGACAACTCATAAAGTTGAAATAATTATAAAGCTAATTAGTTGAGAAAAGGATTGAGAAAAAAACTTGCATGCTAACTCTTTTCATTTTAATCACCTCGTTAAACAAACGAATATTCATGGTATTATATTAAAGAGGATCATTGGCCAAGTTATAACCGGGTATATGAAATGATGGGGAAGGGAATCATATTTATTAAAGAGAATTTATCATCAGTATCATAAGAAACAATTACACAGAGTTTTTGAGAAATCTACGATTATTTTTTAAATGAAGATTAACAAATTGTCATATTATATGGTCGTTATGTCACTAAATTGACAATTTCTTCTAAACTAGTCATCAGAGAATTGTAAAAACAACGAAAACTTGCGCTTTCAATAAAACCAACATAGAATTAGGAAATTCTCAGAAAAAATTCAAACTGTTAAAAGTTGGTAGATCGCTGTCCTTTCAGTGTATCCAAATGAGAGTCAATACTAGAAATCTTGAATTAATAAATTGAATTTAATAGGCTATAATGCGAATTAAACACGCGGGAATTCTCTTCAGCTGAATAATTGTCAGATAAAGACTGACTCAAACGTTGAATTGATTTTATCATCGTATATCTTATTAAAACGGTTGGGAAAAGAGAAGTATGGTGGTAAGTAAAATATCCCATAGATTTGTTATTAATTCATCTCTTCTAAGTTTGATTTCAAAATGAACAAAACCCATAGTTTGATTATTGATATTTGAAACTCCCATACTCAAAAAATGCCCTGTTTGGATTTTTCGAACGCGTTGATCTCAATGTTAGCTCATTTGAGGTGGGTCAGATAACTTTTCTACCATAAACAACAATTTATACATATATACTGTGAAGTGCTTACAAAATCTCAGAAAATGGAGCTATTAATTTTTCAAATGGCTTAAATGCGCCCTTCGTTATCTTGCGTGGGCTGTGAAAATGGGTTTCGATTTTTATACCCACATTTAATGTGAGATTTATCACCGTTAGAATATCTGGTTCCAATTTTTCTCATCTATAACAAAACATTTATTTTGTCCCATTTTTTTGTTCGAATTTTGCCTATTTCTGATTTATACCTTCAAGTCAGTACGTTAATATGGATTTTTATTATTGGTAAGTGTCCACATATGAAATATGTGCAAAACTATTATTATACGCAAAACGGTATCGGAAAATTCCAAAAATGTACCGGTTTTGAAAAATATTTGAAAGTCTGGACTAAAATGTCTGATGGTCGTTGAAAACAAATGTTTTTTAAGTCTAAATATAGAACTTGACTTTATTTAGATATTTAAAAAAGAGCTATTCATAACCAAAATCTCATGTTTAGTCTCAAATTATGTCATATATTTAAGCACTGTATGAAAAACGAGAAAGATTAAACTCCCTGTATTGGCTCCCTCCATATGTCAAAATCACATGATGATATTAGTAGTCACTTAGCTGAAGGTTATTAGCAGTGAAGCAGAACTGCCAGCTTGAGTGAATCTCGAAGTTTTTAAAGTTTTCTTACAAGATTTGGTAATAATTATTGAGTCTTAAAACACTTTTTCAAAAGCCGACAGACCTTTTAGCCCAAACCATCAAATATATTTCAAAACCCGGTATTTGACCAAATATCTAAATTATATCGAGTGAGAACCATAGCTGCACCATTTAAGAAATATGTATGTTTCCCATACAGGAGTTTATACTCGTGAGTTTCACGTAAATTCATCTATATGTGTGTTTTGTAGATCCCGTGGGGCTCATCTCATATTCTCAACAATTTTGAAAATTGGTTGGTCTTATGTGCTTTTAACATTTTGGGCGTAAATCCCGGATGGTTTAACAAAATATATGAAAAGTTTGCTGCCTCTTTATGGAAGTGTCTACCATGGTTTTAGTATCATAAGCTGTCCGTTTTTCGCAAAAAATTAATTAATCTAATAGATTTTCCTCCATCATTTGCAATAGTATTTCAGCATTTCGCTTTCAATATTAAACAGACGAGTTTATTTGGAGATGTAGGAGCCATCTTTTGATAGGTGGCACGCCTTCACACAAAACATTTGAGTCATTTTTCTACTTCAGCAAGTTCTCCAGTGATCCATCTATTCCTCGGCGATTTCAAAAAGAATATAAAATTCAATGATATATTTGAATGATGCATCTCCAAGTTGCATTCTACCTCTATTGGACTTTCTTCTTTCTCGTAGAAGCAGTCTTCCACACGAATAAGAAAAACGAATATTCGTCAACTTTGGTTAAAGTTCATTATAAGGGCCCCCTTATGCACATGGCTTAAGAGATCAATTATAATCGCGTCCTATTAAAACCTAATCCTCAGCATGGCTCATTTCAATTAATATTCTTTCTGGCTGCCCGATATCATAAAATTTGCATACATCAAACGGAGCACACCCTGAATTATTAACATATGTGGTAAGTTGAACATCTTTTCAAATTAAAACTACATTTCACAATTCTCGGAATACATCGGGTATTTTATTTGATCAGGGCAACAAAGAAGTTATTAATTACCCATAAATACAAATATAGTCTTATTCTTAAGAGAATGATATTGTGATAATATAAGGTAGCTTTAAAACGCGGCTTGACAACGTTTTCTGATGCTTCACACAAGTTATTTATGAATAACATTAACGTTTATGAATGCATGAATTTATCAGACAGGCATAAATATAATAATTTTAGAATGCTAGAATCAAAAAATCCATCATTATGTCAGGAGATTTCCTCGTGCAGATAATGATTGGGGCTTACAATTCGTATTTACTCTAATTAAAGTTTTTTTTATATAATTGCGTCATCGTATTATAATCTGATATTACATTAATGAGTTTTGGCCTTTACGACTTTTGGAAAAGTTAAACACATTATATTTACAAATCGTGCTTTGATTTTTAGGTCATCGATTATACGTCACCATATTCTTAATGTATTTCTTGATCATCAGCATGGTCAATGACCTCATTATAGTGGATCACGATAATATAGGATCTTTACGGGAGGGGTTTAACTTCACTTGGGCAAGCGTTTATTAAGTATTTCTTTCTTTATGAATTCAGTATTCTGGGTTTCGCTTACAATATTCAAACAATGAAGATACTCGGTCCGAGGTCATCAATTGGTTCAATCCTCACCATTACACTTCTAGGAGTTTTTTTTAACCTTTCATCGTCGTTTTTTTGGAGAAAGAAAAAGAAAAAAGACAAGGACGGAGGCGGAGGCGGAGGCGGAAGCGGAAGAGGAGGCAAAGACAGGTGTCCAATGGAGAAAAATATCGTGAGTATGAAAAAATACCTCCCGATATTATTCGACATCTTTTTCATCTCAAATTTTTATTTGTGTTATGTGGACACCACCGTTAGTATCAAATTTTCACTTTTTTGATGCTTCACATCAAAAAACCTCTATTTCCTTAAAATATGCAGCAATCTTTGACTTGCTGTTCTGTCACTATCATGATTATATTTTTTAGTATCTTTTCCTACCAACGTCATCCCAACAACCTGGTGGTGTTATATGCTTCCACTTCTAGCGCACTCGTTTGAATCCATGTTTGTGCAATGCATTTCACTATCTAGCATTTCAAGCGTTAGTTCAATATAGGTTTATGTTGGAAAATCACTGATTGTTTTATCTAATTCGATTCCTTCCTAATAATCAAGTCCTTGCTTATCCTGCAACGTTTATCAATTCCTGCAAATCTCAGAGATTTTTAATACCTCGAATTCACGTTTCATTGTTTATCGAAGGTGTCCTGTTAAATCGATTTTATATATTTTGACCTGTTTTTGCGTGATTTAAATTTTATAATTGATATTGTTAGATCATTATTTTATTTTTCACAGCGTGAGATTAGCTCTTAAAATGTAGCCGGGTACATATGTTAATAATTTACAAATTAACAATATTTTCTCCTTTTGAATGAATGTGTGATATTAATCTACTTAGCCGGCCAGACCCCTACATAAGATGTAAGGGCTACACTCTCAAATCTATCCTATACCTTGAAGAATTCTTCTTAGTTTTGCGGTCCTTGTTTTAAAATGAGGTTGTTTTTAATTTACTGATGACTTGCATGCCAAACTATGATCATATCTGGCTTTTGGTCGAATACAGGTGATATTTTAATGTGGCAACTATTTATATTTTCATGGTCAATCATTCGATCAATTATTTATGGATATGGCCTTTTTAGACCTTTGTTTTCTCGTCAGCCAGGGGTTCTTTGATTCCTTATTGCGTGATAACTTTTTCAATCCTCAATCGAATTTTGATTAAATTGTTATCGACAACACGAAAACTGCTGATACACAGAAAAGTATGGCCTCTGATTCTGAAGGTTGCATATTGTCACTGTTTACTACGCTGCACCATAATTTTAATTTGAAACCTGGCCGATTCCAAAATCAGTATTCTTTCGACTTAATTGCATTCGCCCAAACATAGATAACTTCCAGTTGGTTGGCTTATTTATGTATAGCTAGGACAATTACTCATTTACCTAAATATGTTCTGTTAGTGTTTTCGTCTAATACATGGATTGTTCTTGTCTGTAAGATGGATTGATATAGTGAAATTTCCTTTCTCTTCATACTCATTTTATTTGATCTTTATTCTAGAAAATGGCCATCTGCCAGTTTTGTTCTCGCTTAGGCTATCTTATGCTAAATGAGAACTTGGAAATTCAAACGACCAACAACTTAGATAGACATCCAACTTTAATCAGCTAAATGGTTTCTCATTGTTTTGTGAATATTGCTGATCGTGTATTGACGTTTATGAGGCACTCGTTCTAAAAGAACAATGATGTTATTTTCTAACTCGATAAATGTAAAAAATGGCTTCTTTGTCAACTCTTTTTTATTTTCTCATGATCTCTGTTGGCTCTAGGTGTTCCCCATAAGTCCTTTCATTATACCGAATGATTGCCCTTTTCTGTCAGTTAAAAACATGACACTTACTGGTTTTAATGGGCATTCAAATAAGTTCAACAGTAATTCAGATTTTTAAATTTATAGCTGCGATCTAAAATTATTAAACAATAAGGTCTTAAATTATTCAATCATAATTGACATTTCTGGCGAATTGCTTGCAGGATATTATAGCTATTATAACCTGAATTGTATAAATCGTTTTATTTTGTCAACTGATTTTAAATTACACTCAACCCCGGTTAAGTGCACAGCCTCAGGACCGGAAAACAACTAGCACCATACCAAAGTTTGCAGATATCCGAAGTCAATATACATAGCCGCATGGAAACGGCAACGAAACTTTGTGCCCAGCTAATCTAGGTATGCGCTTAACTGGATTTGACTATAGTAACTAAACCAGCTGCCTTTGAGCCATATGCTTTTAAAATTCGTTGGTTTTCCCCGTTCGAGGATTCATAAGGGCATCTTGCTTTTATTTTGATTAAACTTGTACATCTTTCTATGAACTTCTGCCGGTTTTCAGAGCTGATTCTTTCAAATTAAGTTATCAAAACTAGTGTTTGAATTTGTGAATTATGCTTTCGAATAAGTTCATTATATCTGGGACAAATTTTAATTTTAGTCTTTGGAAGACATTATAAAGCAAGGGGTCATCTATCACTATGGTCCTCCTGTGAAAAATATGAACGTTCGTGATATTTATATATTAGGATGAATGGAAACCAATGTATACCTGTGCTTTGGATAGAATGACAAGTTTTGTGTATCTGATGAAGGTGCATTTCGACTGCCCGACTATACTGAACTTAATCGCTGTTGCAAAGAGTCCAAGACATCTGGAGATAACTGTGCTAAAAAAGTTGACAAATTCGTAACGTGTATGCTGGCTCATCAAGTCTAAAATGTAATAACATTAGGAAGCGCTGTTTCAAGCAGCTCGTGAACGTCGCCAAGCACGCCTGGTAATGAACGGAATGGGTCGCAATTTTTTAATTGCTTCTCCGGGTGTAAATTCCCGTAAAACTGAAAACTAAATTAATAGCTTCATCTCCAATAACTGGAAACCAACCCCTTTATCACTATTCGTATGGAGATCCAACATGTAAAATTCCCATTGACTGTTTTTAGTGTCAGGTGCTTCTGGAATGTCTCCGGTCATAGGAATGAATATGCAGGCAGGTTACCCTCAAATGGGCGGCTTTTACGGCGCGCCTAGTCCATATCGAGGTAACAGATTATTTCTAAACGTTATAGGCTTTTAGCTGGTTCAACATTAATCGGAACGTTGATGAATTAATACTGTTATAATTTAAATTATGATATGGAAGCCAATTATGTTTGTTTTTCATGTTGACGAGATTCAAGTGCATGTCTAATTATCTGTGTGATCATATTTGAGTCTTACATAATTGGAGAAAAACTTGAATAATGTCTTGGACTTGTTTTAAATAAAAGGAGTAAGGCGTATACATTATAAAATTGTGATTCTTGAATATTGATGGACGTTGTTGGAGATAGTATCTACCACTTACGGGGTTTGGCTCGATTTAAGCAGTATTGATATCTCTGTGAACCTCATGAGGTACATTGTTGTCTATTTCAGCTAAGTAAGTTTCATGAAACAGGAAAACTGTTCTTTTGGACATGGGGGTGTTTGTGTATAGTTGAAAAAGGGCGTGCCTTGACCATCGATGAGTCAAAATTTTGAGAAAGTCAAACAATTTTCCCGATTAAAACACATTTGGTTTGAAAACTGACTCCTTCAAGACTAAAATATATTTTATTGCCAAGGGTTACATTCTTCTAACTCCATAATGTATTCATTTGCCAAACAAGAATTATTAAATTAAGAATCAGAGGGAGTCAAGTATAAATTTTACTGTCAACACGGAAATTGCCTTTTAGAATGAATATTAGTTTTTAAGTGGGATTTTTATGAATAAAAAGAATTTATTCTCGGTGTTGCTTAAAAAATGAAAAGAAAAAGAAAAGTGGAAACTTCTGATTTAACCAGCATAAACAACTCAGAGACAATATGCATATGAAAGTCTCGACCATACACTGTTTAAGTGCACCACGTCGAAATCTGATTGATTTTGTCCATGGATGAGGTTATAGCCTATACCTGTATACTTCTATACAAACATTACAACAATCACAATTGCACCGCAGTTCACATATACATATCTTTTTCAGAGCAATAATCCTGCTTTGAACGCGTCTTTTTCTCGATAATTAGGGTAGATCTTCATACTTACCAAAACTTCACAATATAGTACTTCTACTTTCTAAGGTCGCAATACCGAAGAGGATTCACTCGTAGAACATGGAAATCTTAAAATTTAGGTTTACGCATCACATTAACGTGATGTACATCTAGGGGTTGTAAAACTAGATACCATCTCGTTCCTTTAAATGTCTATTTTAACGATGCATTTTTCGAGGAGATAGATAATATTATATGAGAAATTTAAACGATTTACTGTGCAAAAGGGCCTTCTTTTTGATGATGACATTCAAAGATTGCGAGATTGAATTTATTTTAATCAGTAAATGGTAAAGTTAAGAAAGATTCTTGCTGTTAGACTGCATCAAATGCCAGCTAACGACTGCACATTCTCGACTAGTGAATGTGAATGCAAATTCTTACGACCCTAAAAGATAGAATCTTTCTAAATTTACTTTTTATATATGAAACGTCGGAGCTTTTGAATATCATCAGCGGAAGTCCGCCTTTTTGTACGAGAAATGGTGTAATAAAGATAAAAATAAATCAAAATTTTCAGTCATTAGTGGTTATCTTTGTTGATTAACCAACACAATTTTATATTATTTGGAATATTGTCAGAATCCACTAGTGAAAAACTGTTTTAATGGCATTGATGACTATTCACCAAATAATTTGGTGATTTTTCCAGAGCCGACCTTTCCGAATTTTTCGAAATATCTCTAAAAATTCAAATAATAAAAATATTTTGGATCATTGACGATATTGTGAGCTAATTTTATATGGATTTAATATTTTTTACATCTAAATTGATTTCGCCCTAATCTGGTCATTGCAAAATAGCTAAAGTTCAACTTCTCCTGTAAAATGTAAATTGATTAACACTCGAGCATATGTAATTTTAAGAAATTATAGACAAAATTCAAGTTTTTAAAGTGACCTTCATAAATATTTGAGAGCCTTCCTTACCCATCCTTGACAGTGTTCTTGCGTAATACGGCTTGAATCAATGTTTATATTGGTCAATAAATCGGCTGAGTTTGATGCAGGAGGTGTTTTGTTGATAACTTGCTACCATTTTGAAATCAATATCTCAAGAGAATTGAGTTGGGGTCTATACTGTGCTAAAAATATAATTTCAAGTTCCCTTAAATGGTTTTAAATCTGAAACTTCTGATTTAACCAGCATAAACAACTCAGAGACAATATGCATATGAAAGTCTCGACCATACACTGTTTAAGTGCACCACGTCGAAATCTGATTGATTTTGTCCATGGATGAGGTTATAGCCTATACCTGTATACTTCTATACAAACATTACAACAATCACAATTGCACCGCAGTTCACATATACATATCTTTTTCAGAGCAATAATCCTGCTTTGAACGCGTCTTTTTCTCGATAATTAGGGTAGATCTTCATACTTACCAAAACTTCACAATATAGTACTTCTACTTTCTAAGGTCGCAATACCGAAGAGGATTCACTCGTAGAACATGGAAATCTTAAAATTTAGGTTTACGCATCACATTAACGTGATGTACATCTAGGGGTTGTAAAACTAGATACCATCTCGTTCCTTTAAATGTCTATTTTAACGATGCATTTTTCGAGGAGATAGATAATATTATATGAGAAATTTAAACGATTTACTGTGCAAAAGGGCCTTCTTTTTGATGATGACATTCAAAGATTGCGAGATTGAATTTATTTTAATCAGTAAATGGTAAAGTTAAGAAAGATTCTTGCTGTTAGACTGCATCAAATGCCAGCTAACGACTGCACATTCTCGACTAGTGAATGTGAATGCAAATTCTTACGACCCTAAAAGATAGAATCTTTCTAAATTTACTTTTTATATATGAAACGTCGGAGCTTTTGAATATCATCAGCGGAAGTCCGCCTTTTTGTACGAGAAATGGTGTAATAAAGATAAAAATAAATCAAAATTTTCAGTCATTAGTGGTTATCTTTGTTGATTAACCAACACAATTTTATATTATTTGGAATATTGTCAGAATCCACTAGTGAAAAACTGTTTTAATGGCATTGATGACTATTCACCAAATAATTTGGTGATTTTTCCAGAGCCGACCTTTCCGAATTTTTCGAAATATCTCTAAAAATTCAAATAATAAAAATATTTTGGATCATTGACGATATTGTGAGCTAATTTTATATGGATTTAATATTTTTTACATCTAAATTGATTTCGCCCTAATCTGGTCATTGCAAAATAGCTAAAGTTCAACTTCTCCTGTAAAATGTAAATTGATTAACACTCGAGCATATGTAATTTTAAGAAATTATAGACAAAATTCAAGTTTTTAAAGTGACCTTCATAAATATTTGAGAGCCTTCCTTACCCATCCTTGACAGTGTTCTTGCGTAATACGGCTTGAATCAATGTTTATATTGGTCAATAAATCGGCTGAGTTTGATGCAGGAGGTGTTTTGTTGATAACTTGCTACCATTTTGAAATCAATATCTCAAGAGAATTGAGTTGGGGTCTATACTGTGCTAAAAATATAATTTCAAGTTCCCTTAAATGGTTTTAAATCTAGATAAACTTTATTAAAATTGTATATTTTTAAAGTTTCATCAATTTATATTCTAGTGGAGAAGTTCAAATTTCGCTATTTCGAAACGACCGGATTGTGGCTAAATTGAACTAATAATGGTGTAAAATAACTTCATATAATATAATCACTTACAGGGTTTCCATCCATTATCGCGCAGATTCCATTTCATATCCCGCAAATTCCATTTCATTTAACGCAAATCCCTATTTGATTTCTCATCAACAAAATTCCTTGTTGAGATACTTAATAAATTATTGAATCGAGAATAAGATTTAAGAATTAATATGAATATTCTTGCTGATATTTATTTGCGCCGACTTTTGTGCTGCTTTTGACGTTGTTAAAATATCCAACTCAATCATCAACCCTAACTTGTGTATATGACCATATTATTGCTGACGTAAGCCCACCACCTTTTTTTCTTCCCATTCACCCCACTGTACCAGAATATACTTTTTTCGATAAAACATATGCCTCTTAAATGATGAAACTTGAAGATTCTGATGTAGCAATTCTCTCGTGAATATAATTTTATGATTAGTTTGTTTTTGTCGCAGATATAACTATAAAACTAGCAACACAAATTGTTGGAAACCTCTAAATTTATACCGAAAATAATTTCTCGTTTCAATGAATGGTTAAATATCACTAAATTGAATTTTTATTGACACTAATTAAATAGAGGATTTGCGCGAAATGAAATGGAATCTGCGCGATAATGGATGGCAACCCTGTATCAAAATTTAGTTGTATCATCAAAGCAAAAAATATTTTGTGACTTTACCTACGCGGTTTTAAATCCTTTTGAACATTATCATAGCCACCACATAAAATTAGAGATTTCATTAATGGACATGACAGAATGACCAGAGCAAAAACCAACGATAACAAGCATAGCGATGCAAGAAAAAATTAGAAGTTTTAAATATTTTTAGTTTGAGGAAATATGAACTATTAATATCTACACCCAGGGTATTTCTTTCATGATTGTTTGTTTCAAATCTAGTGTTTATCATCTAATGTACTTTTTTTATTTATTCCTTATTCATGTTTTTGACTAAATACCCCAGAATCTTGTGGCAGAATGATTCGTAATGATAGAATAATTTCCCCAAATTTTATGAGCATTAATTCTCTTAGCTGGAAGATCTTCCACCATAAATAATAACGCTTTTCCATTCAAAAAATAATTATCGATAATCTTCAGAAATAGAGAAAATAGAGAAAGATTATGAATCAGACATGCGAGGACATTTTTACCTTAAAATAACCACCCATCATAGTATTTAATGAAGGCATTAACCATAAAACGTTTTGATTTGTTATTCCTATTAAAACACCGATATATTCAAATTTTCTTGGAATTTTCTCGAGATCTTACCGTTCACTACCTTTTTGAGTTTCATGATGAATCACCCAACGTTGGTTCATGGCCTCAACTCCTTGGATATTTATAACTCTGGCAGCAGGAACTTTTACAAAAGCAGATTACACACTTATACATTTACATGGTCTACTTCGGACATTAAATACTACCACAAAGCATTCTTGATCTACATAGGTAACTAATTGTTCTTTTTCTTCCAGAGTCAATTTAGAGCACACATTTCCCCAACGTTCCATTTGAATAATCATTCCCGTGTTTAAATATTCTTTGTTCCAAATAAAGTAGACATTGCAGAAACAGAATATCGCTCTCATATGTTCTTAATAATTCTGTCTATCATAATTGGGAATCCCGTCATTCTTCTGATCTGAACTGCATATCCAAATTCTTCTTTCAAACTTTACAACTTAGAACGGCAGATCTACTAGAAAATAAATTTTTATATTGAATAGTTATTTGAAACAACCATTAAGTTGAAAAATTCACGGATAATGCCTTTTAATCGTTCGAGGTTCCTCAAAGCTCCAACTTTTAAAATCGTCATTTGTTGTTTTTAACATGAACCATATCTTCGTAGCGTCACAAAGTTCATTCTGCCCATGGCCACAAATGTTATCTGTATTTGTGGAAGTTTGTGGGTTTTGAGAATGCTCAGAAAAAATGCAAAATATGAATGTTGATAAAATGTTGATAATCATGTTCATAAGACTAAATTTTTATTATTGGGTACTTTTATTCCATTCTTCGTATAAATTTTTAAGTTGGTCGATATACACTAGAAGTAAAAGAACGACAGTTTTTATAGATAAAATACTGATAACATGTCGAAACTTCGAAATTCAGGATTTTCGAACCATCTTGTTGGTATGCACGTTTAATATTCATAATATTCAAGGCTTACAAAGTGAATTTCAGTAATGCCTGAAGCAACAAAATAAAGATCGATACCAAAAGTTTTCATGTTCATGTCAAACTATATCTGCATCATCAACATCTCAACCATATCAATACTTAAAAAATGAATGTCTTTATCGAAGCCAATGATTACAAGTAGTCAAAAACATAATAGAAATTCATTACATCTAAAAGATATCATATTAACATACACCATATCCCGTCACAAAATATCCGATTTTCCGATTTCGACAGTCAAAAGTTTCAAAACTGTTTTTGTTATAGAAAGTAAATGATAAAGTTAAGAAAGATTTCCTATGTTAGGCTAAATCCAATCAACGTAATCGACTGCGAATATTAGATTCGTGAATATAACTGAATGTTTCAAGTCACTAAGAGAATTTCTATCAATATTGATTTACATTTTATAATAAAAACAACTTTAGAACTTTTGAATGCCTACGCCTGCAAATAAGACATTCTGGACAGGAGATGATGCAGTGACATATTCTAACCCCCAACCCCCTCTACATACCCCACCAGATGTAATGTTTGTAAAAATATTAAAATTTTACACTGAGTAACAAGGAAATAAGAGGAATTCGCGCGTGACTGTCAAGAAAGAGCAAAAAGTGATATACACTTAATTAGATCGATTGGTGTTTAGATCAGATTTTTTTGTGGGAGGAGCCAATTCTGCTAGTTCATAAATGCCCTGCGCTACACCCGTGAACGTGAAGTCGTATATAGAGTGTTTTTAGACGATATTAATTGTGTTTTAATTGCCTCTGCATCCATATAATCAATCGAAATGACCAATAATTGAAGGACAAATATAAATTCAACAAGAGAATTTTCCCCGTGATTCATAACTGGTATCCTTTAGTTATCATAATGATTTCAGAGACGAAATATATCTTGAGTCACGCCAGTTAATTTTCTCATTTACTAGAACTATAGGGGTCGAGAAATTGTTATTACGTTTACCAACGAAATATAATCCTAGATATTCACTTCACCACACAATAATCTTGTATTAAATCAATTTCTTTTCATTAATACTATTTTTAACTGTTAAAAACATTTCATCAATACAAGAAGAGTCTGAATGTTGGGGTTGTGAATCTCACCTCCCAAAGCCTTAAGATATATCTCTCAATAACGGATCAATGACCTCATTACTAGTGGATTACGATGATGTAGGTTCATTATGGGAGTGGTTTAAATACCTCTCGTTAAGTGTTAACTTTGTATTTTTATGTTTATAAATTCAGTTCTCTAGGTTTCGCTCTGAATATCTGGACAATGAGAATACTAAACACAACGTTTTCAACGGGGTTTAGCCCCGTCATTACGCTGCTTGGAGTGTTCGTCCTATTTTCTCCAACTGTTTACGGCAGCTTCTTCAAAAAATGGGTAATTTTATACTTATTTTATAACTCTGATTTTCTATTCATGAATAATCTGTCATAAAAAAATACGACGCTGATGTTATTCGACATTTTTTTATGATCACAAATTGTTATTTTAATCAACATAAACTCTCGATTCGTGTCTCGTTTTTTTTAAATAAACTGTTATTTCTTTTCGACATCAAACTATGTTTAATTTATATTACTTTACTTCTTGTATTTTTAAAGATCCTTTTCTATCCACCGTACGAACGGTCAGGTGGTATTCATTATGTTTTCATCTTTATCGCAGTCGTTCACATCCATGTTTGTGCAGGCCCTTCTTTGTATTACATCCACCTACTCGATATATTGACATAAACATATGAAAATCACTGATTTTTTAGCTAGTCGGATTTTCTCTTCAAATTCAACTCGTTGTTAACTCTATAAGAGTTCATAAATCGCTACATATCGCTGAAATTTATGACACCTCGAGCTCAGGTCTTGTTAAATTGGTTCATACTGTTAAATTGATGCAATATATATTGACTAGTTTTTACATGGCTTAGATTTCATAATTCAGAGAGCCATCGGGTCATTTTTTCTCTTTCACAGCCAGTGGGCTGGCTCTTACGGTGTGAATCGGCACACATGTCATTGGTTTACGAATGAACTTAATCGCTTCTCTTTGGTAACGTGATATTAAACTAACTTCGTAAGCCAGACCAGCGAAAATAGATGTTCCTAGATACAGTCCTAATCTAATTCTCTATCTTGAATGATTATTCTTGAACTGATTGTAACAATATTAAAATGTTATTGTTTTTGATTTGCTGTTGACTCATTCGCAAATATGATCATATCTGTTTTTTTTTTGTATGTGGAAAGTGAAATTTTACACGGATCCTCAGTGTCTTCTCATAGTCATTCATTTTACAAATTATTTGTGGTGATAGCCGATTCAAACCTTTAATTCGTTACCGAGTGGACATCCTTATAAATATCCTATCGTGTTATCATTACATTAATGTCAACATGGGAGCTGCTGATGTACAGAAAACTGCCAGCGTCTGATGCGCTCTGTTTGCACATAGTAACCGTTTTCCATACTGAGCTAAGTTTAATTTGAGACCAGTTGGACTACGAAGTTAGTGTTCGTTGAACTTAATTTTGTTCACGCATTCATATCCAAATTGGTTTTGATTATCAATGATTCTTATTAATTTACTTTCATAAACTAAGCTCTTAATGTTAATACGATGATTTTGCATTAACTCCATTCTTTATGCAAGGTTGTTAAAGCAACTACTTTATGCCAGAAAGGCCGTGTATGTTAATCTCAGAACATATGGTTAATTTGAATGAATTTAAATGTTTCATTTTAAACAGATTTTGCATGGTAAAATTCTAATTTTCTCTGTCGCAGCATTTCAATTACTTGAACAGTTCTGTATGTATATAAATATATTTTACTGTTTTCTATTAAGCCAACCTCCGCTTATTAGTGCAATTATTTACCTCGTATACCTAAATTAGTTTGGTTCTAAATCAAAATCCGATGCAAGATCCGATGAAAGATCCAATGAA
>JWZT01002772.1:7910-95085 GCA_000827895.1 Thelohanellus kitauei | reverse complement strand
GGACAAAAATAGTTTTAAGTTATTTATATATTGTCATATGAACTGAAATTTTAGATTTTAGTTCCCTTGCCCATAAAAACGTTTCATGTGACCCATTTGGATGTAAATGGGAGCATTTACAACTTTTATAATTAAAATGAACAACTAGAAAGTTCAAAAATCTTCACGAACTTTTTCAGTATGAATTAATTATTCTTCGGAACTTTTGATTGATTTAAAAATTTTGATAACATGTTCTTAAGTTTGAACTTAAACAATTTTGATTAAATACTCCATGGTATTCCACCCGTAGGGAGGTTTGATAAATTTTCTTCTTTTATCTGAATTTGAACTGATAATAACAAACCATTATTTCATCTTAAGTTATTAAATTGTCTACAAACTCATCTATCGACACAACATCATTGAATATCAGCATAGTAATAAAGGTCAAAAAAAGACAAAGTATCTATTAATTGAGTCGTCGTTTGTTTGTAATATTTTGGATCTTCAACATTCTAACTCTATCTCCATTTTGCGGGATGAGATGCATGGCAAGACCAGACAAATTGTAGTCATTCAAAAAGTTGTGAATATTATTCTTCATACGTTCCTTAATTAGTATCCCTTTTTATATTTTGATTTAATTGTACCAGCTGACTAAGATTCTTGGCTCCTTTTTGATAGAAGTATATCGATTTAGCAGATGTATCCTTTTAATAACTACCTGAAAACTAAAGAGCCATTTCTATGATGATATTTGATATGTTCACTGCAAGAAAACAGACAATTTGTATGTTTTTCGATTCCCGAATTGGTTATGATTATATTAAAAATTAAATTTTTGCGGATCATACTGAGGAAAAGGTAAACAAAAATAAAATGTTCATCATAATCGAAATTTTCAAAGAATATTGTTTTTACCTAAAAATATACAGTGTAGAGAAATATAAAAATAATAGATTCAGACAAGCACAACTATAATTGAAGACATAATTAACAATCGCATCTAGTTTATACATGGCAATTGAGAAGTATAAATTTTAGAAAATTATCATCATCAACCTATTACATTTCAAGCATCAAAAAAGTGGCATAAAAGTAAGACTGACCGTTTTGACAATATTGTAACAAAACGACGATAACTTTTATAAAAGATGAACATTTAGTAGGGGTATATGATGTAAAATATTGAAAATGTGACATCTTAATAACTTTTTTGGCTCATGATGTATATGACGCCAGGTAACTGTTGTCGTATATTAAAGTAGATATTGTTTTGAATCTATACGTAGTCTCAAATGTTATTGTTGTCTTAAAGGTGTTAAAATCACTTTTATTTGATAATCTTTTCGAATATCAAAATAATGCATTGTGCGTTCATTTTCTAAACCCATATGTCATTAAATAAATCAATTTAGGATACAATGTAACAAACTTAATCAGGCATTCGGATGCAGGTTATTTTGATCATATATTTAATTTTGATTTTAATTGAAGATAAATAATAGGTTTTGGAAAAGTATTGGCGAATCAAGAAAAAATAAAACATAGTTGACTATGTACGTTAAGTTAAATCGTTTTTACATATACCTGAAAAACCATTCAAACAACAATCCAATAAAATGATCATGAATTCTAAATCAACAATCGACAAAAAACTCTACAGATTTGGGTTCTTTTTACATTCATTTTTTAACAATGAGAAGAATCGTTTTACATGTATTTCTGTTAATGCGAAGTAAAATTAAAAAAGAAATTTTGTGAGGATACAGTTTTTAAGAGGTCAAAGATTGATTTATCCAAATAATCATTGATAAAAATTAATATACCTCATTTGATTGAATTGAAAAACTAGAATTGGATCTTCATCATCACCGTATCTTGAGATGAATAACGAAGCTCGATTATGCATCGAATGCCCCCAGACCAATAAAGGAATAAATTGATCTCGAAATTAAAATAGAGTGAATAGTATATATCATTCTGGCATCAAAAGATTTCTATAAACCCTTTCTCATGGAACCTTTAAGCTTTGACAAAATCAACTTTAATTTGTACATGTTTCCTTGATATTTATATGCAAAGATAGTGACAACTCGTAATCCAGTATCGTTTCTCAATAAAGCAATAAATGTCTCGCTGATACTGACCACAAATTGATTAAGTAGTATTTGCAGTGAAGATATAATGCATGGCTGACTAAGTGAAAAATACTTTTTCAAATATTCTTGTAAAATTTATTCGTAGTTCTAATAAATAAATTAAAATTAACATAACTCTTGGACCATGCGCAATTTCAAAAATGAATTCAAAATATAAATCAGAAGATTTTCAATTAGAATTCCAATATCTATCAAGCTATAATCCCTTTGTTAGCATCGTGAGGTGATTTCAAAATTTGACCACAAAGATGAGAACGCCAATTTCATGGTGTCAGAAATCTATTGTTGAATAAACGGCATCATGGTGATGGATTACATTTGTTAATTCGGATAATTTAATATGTAGAGTATCTATTTTTTTTATAGAAAAAAGTCTGTATAGTGAATACAATGACCTTTTTAGTAATTAATAATTTTTGGATAACTTTGTAATACGTTTAGAGTTGATTCTTATATGACAGTTTTTAAAAACATTTAATCACAACGACAAACGGTATCATCTCTAACGAAGACTGATTTTTCCGAAGCCCTCCGCTAAAATCTAAATACGACTCGACATCATTTACTGATTGGAAGGATATTCTTCTCAGAATGGTTATTGATTCGATCACATGTATCAAAGTTTGGGTATTGGGCTCAGAGTTTCATATTCAAATATCATCCCAAATAAATAATAGATTGGCTGCTTATTGATTAATGTTATTCAAATGAAAATTGTAGAATTGTGATTATGAAACTATCTGCCATTGTGTATATAAATGAGTCAATTTTATAAACTGCAATTTACAGTATATTCCAATCGATTTCGAACTCACTCAACAGCTTCTATATTTTTCACGCTGACGACTTGAATTATGAAAAAGAATTTGAGTTCAAAAAAAATAGTCAAGTATTACTTTTTTTCGTTAACAGCCTGATGCCTAGTTTTTCGAGAAATAGTGCTAACTCGGGCGAATGCTTATTGGGTCACTAAATATACATGGTTAATCTCAAACAATATTATAGAACTTATTAATTATATTAGTTGATAAATTCGACTTTGTTTATTGAGAATAGTGTCAATTTGTGTTTTATAGAAAACTGGGTGACAAATATTTTTTAAAATATGCTATAACATCATTATTAATAACTATGTGTATTTAGGTGCGCAATCAGCATCATCACAATCCACACAAATTCTCGAAAAACCCGGTATCGAGCTGTATACGATAAGAATCAGCAACATACTTATTTATTTTTTCACTTTCTTAAATTACATGTTCATTTTAAAATTCGATTCATCAGTTTGAAAAATATACAAGCCGCTGTTTAAGTTCTAAATTATTGGAAATCTCACAACCCTCTCCCCTGCTTTTGATATAGATTGAAAAGCGGTGAAATTTCAACAATATATTTTTTTAGACTATACCATAACCAGCAAATACAGTAACTACTTTTCCCAATCTTGAAACGTTTTGGATCTAAATTAATCGATTTTTTGAAATTAAACTTATTCTAAAAACGTAAATAGAAATGTATATCAAAATATGTAATATTTTTCATTTATTCTTCTTTATTTCATTTCATTATCAAAGGCTCTTCGTCTTAAACCTGTATATTAGATAAAATAAAATTGCGTTGATCAAAGCTTTCAAAAGAAATAAAATTTTATTGTAAAGTGTTTTAGGTTTAAAATTCGATTTTGAGAGACATATTTTAGTTTTAACCATTTGTATGGACAAAATTATGACAAAAACAAATACAGATTCCGTCAATTAAAAGAAGGATATTGTATGTATTAGAGTACTCTGAATTTTTAAAATTTAAATTTCATTGAATAACGGAAGGATGCAAAACATACTGGTCAAAATGATATGAAATTTAATGTCTTTCAATACTCAGAGGATATTTTATAGCAAAATTGAACATTTAGGATTTGTGGTAAAATAAAATATTTGTATAATTAAAATATATTGATAGATAAACTAAAAAAGTTATCATAAATTTAATAAATGATATTCAAAATCGATCAACTCTGTATTAATTTATTAAATAATGCAAAACAAAAAATATAAATTCCAGATTCTAAGGTGTAGAGATGACCGTAATTATTGATTCCTATTTTATTAAGTAGATTACAATAAATTCATCTACTAATGAAACGAGAAATAAGCAGGATCGATGCTAAAATCGGGTTCGTTAAAGACTATATTTTTTTAATTAACATTCGATACAGCCATTTTAGTATTTTAACCATTTTTATTTCAAAAGTTTAAACATTATCGAAATTAGTTAAAGATATTTGAATTTTCACATTTTTTCAATCTTGCGTTTCATTATCAAGTTGATTAAAAATATAGATGGATGGATATGCACACCAAATCGTAGATCACTGTAAATTTTTATTTAATATTAGAAGCAATATCTGACAACGATATCTTTATTTGTAAATATATACAATCTGATGAATGATGTGGATGAATTGCAAAGACCCAAAACACATCAATAAACAAATATGCACTTATGTATGTATTTAAAGGCATAACATATCGGTGATACGCACCCCATACAGAAATAAAACAGAGGGTATATATGAGTAATAACCAACTGAGTATCGATAGTTGAAATCTTACTATTTTATGTATCAAGTATATCCACCAGTTTAGGTATATTAAAAAAACGGATGTTATCAGTCTACAGCAAAATGACCCGTTAATTCTTGAAAGCGTGTTTAATAAAGATAGAGTGAAATATATACTTATTTATTCATAGATTCATGAATATTTATCAGTTTGGATGTAGTTAAATATCCAAAACTGATGAACAGTGTTTTGATGATTAATATCGTCAAATGTATATGGTATCATTATAAAAGTGAAGGATCGAAAGGTGAAGACGATAACTATGGAAGAGAATTTATGTCATGAGTATTATTAAATTTCTATTGCTTTAAATGGAGAAAACTTTATAAACATGAGCTGAATATTTCGAAATATCCAGGGTTTAAATTCTAAGAAATGGCGTAATGACTTAATCAAAACAATATATTTGGAGTTTAATGATATGTAATTACCAAAGAGATAAAAAATGGACGCTGACTGCATACAAATTATTTGAATAGAGTCTATTTAATTCAGATTCAAATGGGTAGGCAGAATGGATATTTAAGAATGAAATCTACATAAATTAGTTAGTTACAAATCATATGATCATGGAATCTGAATGATATTCCTGAAACCATGTACTATTTTGTGCTGTATACACTTTAATTAATCGTGCTTTGCATTTAAATAAGTTTATTTAAGCCCGAATTAAAATAAAAAAATGCAGCATTTCCTCAAAAATTTGTGTACTTTTCCAAATAAGGAACTTTTAAATCATTAAATATCCAAATTTATATAACTTTGTAACATAGTTTGGTCTAAATTCATTGTATTAATCACTGCATTTATCAATTTCATTTTGTTTGAATGTTTTAGTATTTATCATCTATAGGAAAGATGAATCGCAATAAGTTGAAATTAGTAAAGAATTCCATGATACACACGAGAATATTTTCAAATCAATGTCAGAACATTCACAAGTCAAACTTATATAATGGATCATGGGATAGAAATTTTAAGAATTTATCTCATATTAATCACAAACCATCTGAAATTTTAAATCTGTTTTAAAATGGATGAGTATAAAATAGTACAAATATTCTGAAATTTATTGTTCATGATCGGAATGGCTTTTTTGATTATTGTTGGGATAACAGAATATTTAGCTATAGATAGTTCTATATTTGCAACATATTTCTCAAAACAGAATTAATGAAAAGGGAAATTACGATTAGTAAATTCAAAATGTATGACTGACAGAAACATATTTCAGGTGTGTGTATAAGGGATTCAAAATATCAAAATTAAAGATATATTGTCATAAAAGTAGTGGTTTTATCTAATAGTCCTTATTTAGTTTTTAATATATACTTGTATACATAATTTATAAAAAATATTTTGATCAAAAATATATTTGATTCAAAAAATATCCCATTTACTATAGGTTCGTGTTTTCTCGTATTTTAAAATCGCCTACGAATTTCTCAGATACAATATTGTATGTGTCATATTGTTATTTTATCATTAATTTTTGAAAATTTTGAGTTCAAATTTATTGGATGAATTAAATATCAATTTTGTTGCCAAAATACGAGCCAGATTGATCTCAACTCTGAATGTAGCCTATGTTTTGACAACATTTGAAATTCCACCAGTTTANTTTCAAAATATGCCAATAATGAATGAAAAATCATTAATATTCCAAATACAAACATTGTATGAATATGGAGATACAATGAACATACAAAATTTGTTAGAAATCAATGCTGAAGAAGTTTAAGTTGTTAATGTTCTGATAATTACCTTGTGAAAAGGACGCAATTTAAATAATTCCAACGTCCTTTCTGATATTTGTGGTTTTTGATGATCAGTTTCCGTTTGAGACTATCAATCAGTTAAGAAAAACACAAAATATATTTCTTTAATTTAAAAGAGTTATAATAAATTTTTGAAAAATCTAAAATAAAAAGAAATTTAAATTATAGATAAGTAAGTTATTATAAGCATGAGATCATGCGAATTTTTACTTTTTTAGGATCTTTTACAACTTTTTTTCACTGTAGAAGTATTGAAAATATTTTAATGTTGATTTATATTTAATTTTGTAATAGGCATGCGCCCGAGAAGTCAGAAAATTATTTGTTTAATTTTAAATGAACGAACCGTTAAAGTTAATTATAAAACAAATTTTTGTTTGGGGATATTTGATAACGATAAGTACTACATTCATAACATTATTTACAATACGGTTAAAGGTTTGAAAACAAATCACCAGTAATACAATAAGGGAATTATCAACCCTTTAAACTGAATCTAAAGATTGAACCAAAGAATTTATATGCTGAATATAAAACTGAGAAGACTGATTGTGCTTTCATCTACACTAACATGAAATATAGCGCGGATTAATATTGTATACATTAAACAAATATGGTTTTTGAGAAAAATTAGAATAATATTAACATCAAGATAAAATGGTATCAAATATATGGCTTGTATGTTGAGAAGATATATTGAAGTAACCGTAGAATCTTTGTATAAAGATTTTATGATATATTACGGAAAAAATATTATTTTAACAAAGATAAACAGTGGTATTTAAAATGTAAATCAAGTAATGTCTAGTCATATTTTTTTGAGGTTCAGAGCCCTCTTTTGATTCAGTTCTTGGTGTGCCGTTATTTGCCGTTGATGTTGCTTAATAAATTTTAATATTCTGATGGTAAAAACAGATATTTCTCATGAACAGTCAAAAAATACAAAATCGTAAAACACAGATAAAAAGCGATTTATGAAAGTGGACGATTGTAAAAGTATCGATTAACACTGAATTTATAAAATTTATTTTACATATTTGCTGGAATCTAAGCGAGATCACAGCAATCATATGTTTACGAAGACGAAAATAAACGAAATATTTGTTTTTTAGATTAAAATCTGTCTATTAGGCTTAATAGACTCATTTTCTTTTCCCACTCTATCTAAAAACCATTCAAAATTGCAAATGAATGAGAATTAGGTAAAAAGGGTAAAAGAAATCTATAAAAAATGGCATTAATTATTTTCCGTACTACGTTGTTAATCCTTCAAAATATATTTCTAACGAATGTTATTATCCTTGTATAATCATTCTGATTTTGGACTTGATTAAGAAAAATGATAATACAAAAGGCTATTAACCAAAATTTTGCAATAAATTACGAAATATACAATGAATAACTACTATCATTAAATATATCGATATGGCGATTAAAAACGATGGATCCCAATAATTTATTAACTTTCGAGGTAATTTGAATTCACCACAGGCTAAAATGCTTTGTTAAAACCTATATTTGGTGACATCACAGAAATAAATATTTAATCGTTTCATTTTTGTTCCTAGAACAATAAATCGCAAATTTTATGAGTATCGTTTCGTGTAGGAGGTACATTTTAAAAAATAGACACATCTAAATGCAAATGTTTGAGATTGAGTACACCCAGATCGCTCGATTGATATGGTCTTTGATTTAGAAAGATGTATTATAATTTTTTAATCGATTATGCCTATACTGAATATATGCGTTAATCCAATGGAATCACAAGTGAAATCAAAAAAGTCAGTAAAGAGGAATTACACACACATTGTAAAACTAAAACCTTAAATATTAAAAGAGGACAAATGCTAGATTTGATTATTTGATCAATATTATTAAGGAAATATTTATATAACAATTTAGATCTCATATTTTCAAATTCTTGTCTACTAAGCCCTATTAGCAAAATTATTCAGCTCAAAATTGTGTTATAGCGTGTTTCATGGTTCAAAATCAGTGTTACTACAATATGAAAATGCCCTCATAATTGAGAATTCGTAAACAGATGTACCCTAAACTAAATAGATCATGGATATCATGGAATCAATGACTGAAAACTTTAAAATCAAAACAGAGGCTTATCATTCCAAAATTCTGATATAGATAATAGTCTTGTTATTTTTGAACATTCCAAATTTGGGGGTATGTATTCAATTTTGATATTTCTTGTTCTCAAGAGGTATATCTTTGTAGACTTGAATTTTACGAAATAACTGATATAGAACATGCACAAACCTATATTTACGATGAGAACGTGTTATGATTTCGAAATTTTAGTTTGGTTTAATTTAATCGCTGATTCGTATGACATTCATCATATATTACACAATTTGTATCAACGTTGATAGAATTATTTATACAATGTTATTCAGTCTAAAATTGATTGGAATCAAAATTTATTTTAATACATTCAGGATATGTGTTATTACGGTTTTGAACGAAACGGTTTCCGATGAAACGCATGTTCAAAATATATCCATGGATAAATGTATAGAAAAAATGGAAGATTATCTGCAGTAAAAACGTTGAAGATAATCTGGATAAAATTGTTACACCAGGGTAAGTTTGACATTGATTCCATCTGTCATGTTTCAAAGGCGTATTGATTTTTATTTACTATTGATCCGTTATCATAAACACGAATTAATTCGCTAAGATGACATTAGAGTATTTATCTTGAAGAGAAACATGGTTTGAATATTTAATATAACCTAATATTATCCACAAATACTTATTACATCATTTTAAAAGAAATGAACAATTATCATAATCATGAAAATCTACGTGGCGATTAAATCTAACAAATCTTTTTTCAATTTCACATTGATGTAACAGTCGAATTCATTGATTTAAAAAGGCCAGTGTCAGGAGATGGAATCGAAGAGTATCTGAGCTTATTCTTACAGCATTCGAAGAATAGCTAGAACATTCTAGCATGAATTTAGCCGCAGCCGCCAGAGTTTATAAACCGTTATAATTAATCTCTGATTAGTATAGCATATATCAGTATCGAATACTTACAGCGAGACTATGTATAAAAAGTTGTGATAATAATGTGATGGCATATTCCCCTTGAATGCCAGTAGTTTGAATTTCACGACAATATATTGATATCGAACGGATTATATCCTCTTTTATAAATTATGGATCTTATAACTTGTAGGAAAAATCAATTATCACAAAATATACTCCTTTCTCATAAAACGATATAAATATTGGTTATTTCTATCGAGATTTGAATGTTGAATTCACAAAATGTGTATTTTTATTTATCACCTTTTTCGGTGTAACTAGCATATTATGGCTGATCCAAATTACAATATCATTTACTTAAAAATTAATAAAAATCGTTTGAGGAAATGGCTATACAGTAAATATCTCTCAAAATAGGTTTTGAATGAGGATGAATACACATTCGATATATATCGCATAAGCATTAATATTTAAAATTGTATATGTATTTCAAGATAGTTCAGAAATTGCCGTCAAGAATTACACTTATTTCTAATTTCCATTTTATTAAAAATAATCTTAAAATGGATGGTGTAGATGATCAAAGACTCGAACGAAGTGCATTCGATCACGTTATATTTATTTCATTATTTATGAAAATGTTTGTTTTATAAAATATATCATTGAGTTGAGAACTTAAAACGTCATAAAAATAAAGCAGCTAAAACTATTGGTACGTCGTTTTTATAATATTATTTCATTTTTTTGTTGCTGTGAGACTCAAATCCAACACTGATAATTTTATGAAAGATTTTGAATCTTAAGTAAACATCTATATTTAATTTTACCATATAATTTGAAATATTTTAACTTATTTAACATTCTTAAAACGTTCAAAATTTTAAAATTTGATTCTTATTTTAATTACTTGATCTTTGGCGCCAAATACAGAATCTTGTACCGTTGATTCCTCTTCGTATTCGCTAGTTTCATTCATAGGCAATTCGTCGTTCTTTAAATAAGCATGGAAAAAGCTAATCGAAATATTTTAAAAATTAAAGATAATTCATCTAAAAAATTTCAATTACGAAGAAAAAGCGAGAAAATCAAACATAATTTCGTGAAATGGTAGATTAGAATAGTTATCAGTTTTCATAATTTATTTTAAAACTATATAAAATATGATTTAAATCCAGTTCTTCAATTTATCTAATTAATGACCAACTGGTTTACAAAATATTAAATATTTAACCTTGAGCATTACTCACCGTATTTACATAAACTAGATTATTCAAAACAATATCGGAGTGAAGAGGGGGGAGGGGAACAATGAAATGTATTAAATATATTTGGAATATGTATGAAATTTGAGTGTTATGTTTGAATAGAATACTATGTATCAAATTTTACAGAAAGCTAAACTCTAAAGAAATAAAATGCGTATATCAAGAAATGTTTTTATTTAAATGTCTGATAAACCATTATGAAAATTGTTCGATTTGTATCGATGAAAATATGACACAAAAGGCTGTGTCTGTTCAACACACGTAATTGGACCTTCATGAAAACATTTTTTTATATTAAATCATTTTCCCTGCAAAAACCAGACATTTCGATGATGAAATTCAAATGTTCAGACATCGTATATATCAGTAAAATTAACGTTAAATTTATAAAGATTCTATCTTTTAGAGTCTTTAAAATATGCATTAAGATTCAGGATTCGAATATCCTTAGTCATTTACCGAAATTTGATGATACCCTGAAAGCAAGAATATTATTAAAATTTATCATAAATACAATCCAGAACCTTTCAATTTCACCATTGGAATAACTACCTTTTGAATGGCACAAGTTTTAAACGTAAATATAACTGCTGAATATATGAAGATTGACCATGTTTAACAAAGGAATAAAATCAGTCAATAGTTTTGTAGAAACGAGTTTTGCCGATTGGTGAGATTTAAACATTTAGTTCAAATATTTAAAAATAACTTTTTCACATATTCATTTTCAATAATAATAAAACTAATAAAGAATATAAAAATTATAAAATTGAATATAAAAGATCTAGAAAAAAAATCAAGTTACCACTGATTGAGATTCTGAATCTGAATTTGACGATGCACTTGGGTAGGCAATTGGTGGTTCTCCTCTCAACGCCTAAAATTATGGAATTGATCAAAGAGTTTGTATTTTATTTTTTAAACCAAGGAATTGTATCAGTAACATATGAAGATAAAATGGAATTCATAAATTGAAGAAAATGTATAGACAAACCTACAAATATTACATACTCTTTATATGGTATTTATGTTCATTGTATTTCAGAATATTAATTTACACAAACACAAGTTGTTAAAATAATAATTTAATTAGTTTTTTAAGATAAAATCAAAAATTTTTGAGTGAGGGTAATTTACGTCCAAATTTCAAATTTTTAATCAGATTAGCATATCATTAAGCTAAAAAGAATAAATCAATATCAACCACGCCACTTATTCCGTTGTAGAATGATTTTTTGATAATTATGCTCACTGTACACGTTTTTTTACATCAGTAAAAACAATCTGTTGAGGTGTTTTTATTTACATTGTTAGTAAATTGATTTTTATGCAAGAGTTGCCATAGCAGCTATCATCGTAGCCGGTTCATATTTCTGTTTGAAGGTCTAATATGCAGCAACTAATATCAATATTTTTATAAGATTTAAATTGATCTATCTTAATTATTCGGTTTTTTATAACACTTAAAAAATAAAGACCGTAAATGATAAATGAATTCTTGATTTCTATCAAAAAAAGAATGATAATTATAACCTTATCATCAATATCTCATATTTATTTAGTGAAAAGAGACTATGAATTCATATTCCTTGCAAATTGAAATATACAATCATAAAAAGTAGAAAGATGCTAATACACGTTTTAAATTTTGGGTATAGATACTCCATCAAAATGATTTTATCCATTGAATTTATCAATTACAAACAGCCAGTTTTCGGAAGTTATTTTGTGCAACAAGACAAGAATCCATATCAAAAATATCTGATTTATTTAATAATTGACGCGGTAGGATAAAATCATATTATTAATGATTTATTAACTATACATGGTAATAATAGATGATCTCATGGAAATGATAACAGGCTTTGTATGTCGATCTATAATTAACATATTGCGCAGACAAAATTAATACGAATGTTTATTATCAATCACGTGCACAGCCAATAGGACGATCATTTATAAATCGATTAAAAAATTGAATGTTATATAACGACCCAATCACTCATTGAGATTACTCATGGCCACACCAGATAGAATAATATGACGAAATAAGACAGAATAGTACAATTTTGGACTCTAATATATCACTATTGAAATATATATAAGGTAAAAATATATATTTCCGCCTTTAATATATCATTTTAGTCGTTTAAATTATTTTTATTTTGTAAAACAACTCTAAAAGGATAAAATCAATCCATTGAATTTTTGATAAAATCGCAAAAATTCGAAATGATAAAAAATTTGTGAAATATTAAGTCTTGATTAACCTATGTATCCCAAACACATAAAATGAGAGCATGGATACATTTTGAGGCATTTCCGAAAGTTTTAAATAGGATTAAACAAATATTTCTAACCGTATCAGGTGAATTTATTACATAGCAACTGATAACATGCGAGGTTTTACGAATCTCATAAAATTAAGAAACATAATCAAAAAAAATATCACCTATATAAAATATGGTAACTACACATTCTATGTTACATCCTGCTCATGCGATTCAAGCTTTTGAGATAGTTAAAAGTCTAATATTATCTGATTGTAACCGTAAATTGTTATTTCATTTAGTGTGATATATCGATAAGGATTATTGCATAAATAAATGATGCTCATATTTTAGTAAGCTCTATATTTTCCGCAAAACATTATTATGTTTCAAAGTCAACAATAAATTAAACTACGAGAACCAACAATGACATTGAAGGGTAGCACAATTGGTTAGCTAGTCTCATTGGTATTAATCCACCCAATATATTTCTGTTCCTCGATGAATTAATAAATTATGAGGCTTTAAACAGTCAACAAATTACCCAAATTATAATTTGAGCACACATTCAGTAAAGTTTCTGACTTGTTTAAGGATCTGGATAGAAGGCAACAAGAAAAATATTTCATTCGTTACAGATAATATAATTAGTATCTAGAATGGATAGGTCATCGTGTACGATTATAATCATTGAATTTTGCTACATTATTTATGCAGTTATTAAATTCGGTGTCATTGAAATATTAAATTGATCATATTTTCAAAACACAAAAATCTTGTCAGTGTGTAAAATAAAATTCGATAATTATCATTTATTGAAGTAAAATTTTATTTACTTATCGATACAGGATTTAAATATTCGGTAATGTTCGCATGTGATCAGTTGATATGTGACTAATCATATTAAACCTTTCCAAATGTACTAAAGCTACACTCGTATCCATAATATGGAAATCGGACATTTTATATTTTTAGATTTATGCTTTATTGGCAATTATATGTTCTTAAACAACAACGAATTTGAGACCCTTTGTTAAAAAATGAAGAGTATCCGTGTTAGAATACGTTCATCTCAGTTTATATTAGTTTATCGTTAAGCGTATTATGATCATCCATCATTTTATGATTCTGCGCATACAATAAAAATGGTAAATGTGGAAATAGGCAATGAAACCATTACATACATCGATAAAAGATTTTCCGCTTTCATAAAAATCACATAACTTTTACTTTTACAATTTTTGCATGTTTTTATGTTTCGAGATATACTGGTATATTATTCCGTTAAATTAAATTGTAAAACTTTAAACAAAATTATACAATAACGAAATTATAAAAGGATGAAATTGCCATAAAACCATATATTATACATTTGTATTTTTAACTCGTTTGAAAATCTATGGGTTACTGGTAAAATCATCAATTTGAAAATTTTATAATTATCTTATCTACAAGGTGCATACTTAAGTTTGTACCATGATTGGTATTTATGTTTAAATGAACAATATTTCATATTTAAAAGCTAAGAGAAAAACAGATCAGAAGATTATGAGTAAAAGGTCACAAACCGCATTTTATTGATTGAAAAACGAGATTAGAAAAATGGATTATTTATTGAAATTTTTATGAAGATTTTCGATATTATTTACCATAATTTGTACATATATCCAAAAACTAACATAAGATGTTTGTATGCAGATAAATTATTTTATTTTGACTAATTCAATAAAATTATCACCAACCCTCCTGGTTTGAATAACATTGTAAATTTTAGTAATTATGAACCACAAAACAGTTAAATCTAAATTGTTTAAGGAATGATATAAATCAAATGGGAACTAAGTTGTCAATAGATAATTAAGTGAACCCTCAAAGATTTATTGGACAAATCTCAGAGGTATGTCAGTTAAATTCTCAGATTTATAACATTCCAGTTTTTTATTAAAAATAATTTAATAGCTTGATGCGATTACTGAATTGTAATATTTGGCTGAATGCGATATAATTCTATTCTCTGTTAAAAATAAATCATTTTAAAGTGATTTATATTTTAAGATAGTCTTCTAGATTTTTACTGTTAAACGTACCGCGAAAAATTCATTTGATTAAACATACCGAGTAATCATCAACAGTTGTTAATCCCTGTGTACTATAATTGAAATTACAAAAACTAGATATATTTTTAATGAACGCATTTAACATTAATCAATAAAAATGTTAACATGTTGGATTGAGGTACATGAAAAAAATGGTTAATTTATCGAAAATATGTCAATGTTTTTTGAAATATATTGAAACAAATAGATTTTAAAGACTTGGTTAACATTAAACACAAAATATGAGTGTCAATAAATGTAAAAATATTCGCAGATGTATGTAATCATCGTTATTGATTAAAACATTTAATTATCTCTAATTTTGTTCACATTTTTTATCAAAATAAAATTAATCTAGGATATTTGTTGACTGTATAATATATTTTTTAATAAATCATCACTTAATAATTACGGTGGTTATTAAAACCAATTAGATAACTTATATCAATTAATAAGTTTTTTATCTTTGATAATATTCATCTTACACGTTCATCGTTATCCTTTTTCCTCTTTGATTCAAGAACTCGTTTCCGATGATAATTCCGATCTCTTTCCAATTTCTATAAGTTAATAGATATCAGTGAGGATTGACAAATATATATTTTAATTTACAAACATTTATCACAACTGTTTATATAATCAATTTACAAAACTCATTATGATTGTTCACAGTTACGAATATTTTACTCATAAATTAGAATTGAGTGGATATTGTGAATCAAAACATATATATTCGATTGTAAACGATGTTGCTGCATAGAATGTGATAAAAATCTATCCAAATCATCTGTTCCGTTAAATATGAATTTTCGATCATCGTTAGAATTACTTTAGCTTAAGTACATTATCAATGACAATTATTTGGATACAAAAAATTAGATCGTTGTGTTTCAACAATCGAATCGCTTAAAATTTTTTTATATTCACATATGAATACACAGAAATATCGGATCCCCCTCTAAATAGGGTATATCATATAACAGGTTTATTTAATCAAAGTATCGTCAGTTAAATATCACTGTTAGTCTTTCAAATGTTTAAAAACATTTAATGAAACATTTAAGTTCATTTTCATTTCCCAATGACTAATATTTAATTGCTCTATGTTATACCATTAGTAATATCAGATATTGTATTTTTGGATCTTATTAATAATCCATGCAATCAACCATGTCATAAGCGTCATTTATCAAAAATTTCTTGCATTGGAAAGAGAAAGGGCCTTTTAAATATGTATCTCCTGAATTTTAAGTTCATTTCAATTTTCATAAGACAAGCTGTTATAAAAAACATTGGACATACATTTAAGGCGAAACACCGATTAAGATGACGAATTCGAATATAGACGACGGCAAAGATGTAACGAATGACGTCATAAATGATGAATACAACATTTTCCTTAGATATTCCATTTGACATCATATCACATCATGTTCTTTGAATCATTTCACATATTATCAGGAATTTCCTACAATAATATTCACGGTGGGCTAATTCCTTGCTAGCGAAAAGGCAATTACAAACTCAGAAAAACTTTCCAGTTAGTTGGTCACTATCTATATTTAGAATTCATCAAAACGTCAACGATCTGCTGAGGTGGTGAGAATTTTCAACATTTTTACATCTAGTAACGTTAACAGATCCCACGATACTATTTATTCTATACTTTGTCCTTTGATTTATGCCAAGATTTATCGGTTTTAGGCAATCAGTTCAATAAATCTTTCCAATAATTTTTTATTTCTGGATTGTTGATTTTGACTTAAAAATATGAAAGTTGATTTGATCATTAACTAGAAAGAACTTAACAAGTAATTGGCTACGTCTGGTTTTATGATGAAATAAAGGACAGTCGCCCACTTTGTTGAAAATTTAACAAATAAGGGTTGTTTGTTTCGAATATTGTAGGATTCAATAACAAAATTTCGCTGTGCATTAATTAGTTACATTTATGCTTTTATATGTTAGATTACTGGAAACAGAATAGATCATAGATTCGACACAGGTCAAAAATAGTAAATTTTATTTTGGTTTTGAGTTAATGACTAAGGAATCCATATTAAAGGTTTCTATAAACTGATGGAATTTACAGGAAATTATGTCTATGATTAAATATGATATTTATATAGAGGTCCCAACTATTTAAACATTTACCGTAAAGGTTATAATGGCTATAAATTATTTGTAAAAATTATGTCTCACAATAAAACAAAATGGAAATACCTTTGCATAAAGTTTGATTGCCCATTTTTCTTCACTACTATATCTTTTTTTTAGACCTTTGTTCTTTTCCTTTTTATTAGTTCAGTACATTTGTGTTAAAAATAGTTATAATTCAAAAAATGTTCCTTAAAAAGAATAGACTGTGGTAAAGAACACTCCTCCTTGTCGAAGAGGACAAAAATATTTCTTGACCTTTATTATCAATGGATTTTTGACCAAATTAATATTTTATATTACCAAGGTTTGTGACTGACAAATTTATTGTCAGTCGATTTAATCAAAATATTCAATTGTTGCCTTCAAATTCGGTATAATCTCGGTTTAATGGTGAGAACCATAGTTTTACATAATCAACCGCCTGAAATATCAAAAAAATATCGCTGCAGTTTACTAATATCTAAAGGATGATTAAATTCAACCACAAAGAAGTGAAAGGGGATCAATGAGATATCACAAAACGAAGAGACAAATCAGAGATTGTGTGCCAAAACATATTTCCAAAATTACTTTTGAGTTGCAACGAGAATAATTTATCGATTCAAAATGAAGGCAAGTATAATTAAAGAAAAAGTTGAAGTCTGGAAAGATGTGACAAAATAAATATAATTCGTCATAGTTACTTGATCTAAGAGACCACGATAAAATGTTTTAATTACTGCCAAAAATTATTTGAATCGTGTCTAGAACTGTAAGACATAATTATATGGCCCAGATTGGTTGTTAAAATTTATTTTATAAAATCTACAAATACAAGAATCTAGGCACAGTCATTCAATGCATCATGAATATTGTGTTTTAGAAACAAATTCAGAGCAGAAGATATTAAGCGATTAAGTATAGAATAAAAGCTTGATGGGTTGCTGTCATTTATACCGACATAGTTTTTATTCGATTCGTACATTTGACAGATTATCTGCAAAATATTCATATATTCCTTATAAGGATAACCACTCAGAAAATTGGAGAACTCATACTAGAAGTGAATGTTTTGTTTATTTATATATTGGAGAACTTACTAGTCTTAATTCAAAATATCCAAAAGAAATGAATAAAGTATGTGTGATACAGATTGAAATTTAACCGTAACATTGATATAAATTTAGAAGTATTAGGTGAAATTTAAGAAACTACGAATATATTTGGATTTGAATTGAATTTTCTTGAAGTGATATTATATGCACACAATTCATACTCAGTCAAAAATATCTAATTCAATGCTTGAATTTCTATCGTGATAATATTGAATATATAAAAGGGCACCTAAATTTTGTTGTGCTTGTTTATAACATGATTAAATCGAATTGATGAAATCTAAATTCAACTAGCCATTTCGAGTTTGGGATGTGTTGATTTTTCGGCTATTACCGGAAATTATATGTAGATAATTTTAAAATAATTATGGATATTAATGAATATGTTTGAGGTAACAGAACCCGAAATAATTGTCAGGTATTGTTTTAAAGTTTCAAATTATACTCTGGTTGGATTAAACAAATTGAGTTAATCGATATCATTACAATTATTGTCTGTTTGTATAAAATCTCATTTTCAGCTCAGCATTCACAGAAATTTCGGAAAATACTCCTCGAGATATACAATAAATATAATATATAAATGTCCCTAGCTTGTAGTGGTCAAGAGTTCTAGGACTAGTGACGATTAAGTTTCAGAAAAAGTGAAATATTTATCTGTTTGTGATAATTCGCATAAACTATATTACATTTTTATAAAACTAAATTGATCTGTCAGGTGATAGAATTGAATCAAGAAAAGCGCAGAATCAAAAAATAAAATCCTTCAAATTAACTATCAGCAATTTCAAAAGATTATTAATAGAGCTTCTCGATTGATATACTTTAACCATTTCTAGTATGTTCATTATAATGTCGAAATCAGTTTATTTACAAAGAATAACCGATTTAAATTTAATATGATCGCTGATTTGTTTTGAAAGTTGTATTACTGTTTGAATCTTTACAACATGGACATATTTGTACTGTAATAAGTGTGGTTTTTCAAGAATATTAAATACATATTTCGTGACACTTCGGTTGTGTTATTGTTAAAATTCTATAAACACAAAATTTATATATTTTTATGATAGAAATCAATGCTAGTGAATAAAATGTGAAAACATTACGTTTTCAAAGTTTTTATCTATCAAACGAAGGTTTACGAATCTGAAAGTTTGTCGCAAAAAATCCTACTATCATTATAATCACAAGACAGATAATATACAATAAGCCGTTCTTCTGCGTCAATTTGTTTAATAATTTCTCAACAATCAATATGGGTGAACAGCTGTGTTTTGGATTTCTTTTTAAACGAACCATTTAGATGAAGAGTTTTGAAATTTTATCTGCTGAGAATGACCGAAATAAAAATCCAGGAAACAAAACAGTGACATAAGTTACTCGATAAAATGATTAAAACATTCAAAAGTATAAAATAATTGTTTATGTTACAGCGGCATATGATGATTGAAAATGTAAAGCATAACTTTTAAAAGTCTTAAATTGCGGGTTTGAAATCAGTGTCGACGATGATCAACGTCAAATATCATATATTATTATACCATCTGGAAGACACAAATGGAGTCTAAATATAAATATCAAAAAAAGGTTATAATTGCTTAAAGAGAAAGTAATTCTGTAAATTAATGCAAATTCAAACATTAAAATTATTTTATCTTACTTCATGGTTTTATTCAACAAATGAAGACATTAACGTATTATTAAAATAAATCCATTCCACAAATATTAGGTTCATTAATCCATATTAAATAAAATTTATAATCTTGAAGTGTTATAATTTATCGTTGAGATACAGTTTGTTATAACATACTCGTTCTAATGCATTTTTGGCTATCTGACAATAATTTGTTTGGAATTTCCTTTGATGTTTGAATCGGGGGTCCTTCTCCTAAGAATAAGTTGATATACGTAAATTATGGCATGATAAATATTGTGAATAATTCAGAAATTTGTTATCGGGGTAGTAATAATAAAAAAACACGCATATATATGCTAAAAATGGGATATTTTAACAATTTTCAACACCTACAAAGTGTTATTATTTTCGAAAATGACAAATAAATCGGTCATAAAGAGATAATTATCAAAACATCCGATTTAATATAATCGGGAAGCCAAAATTAATTTTTGGTAAATTGTGAGAGGGCGGATACAAGGTATCAAATGATATTAATCATTCTTCATTCAAACCTCAATATTTTGATATCGTGGTAATACATTAAGTAAATTAAGCATAAATAGTAATGATTGGGACATTATCGATCAAGTTCCATCGATTTAATTTTATGGATTCCCTATCAATCAATATTAATTCCTGAAATATTTGCCGAAGAGTAAGATTTGACTTTTTACAATGTTATATTCAAAATTTTAAATATTTTTATTCATTTATTCTGAATTCCATATTGTTTACGTATTTAAAATATCTAGATCAATCGTCTCAAGCATGGGGTTTATAGAAAAAATTTGACCAGAGAATGGATAATTTATTTTTATATTTATATACTTTCCTACCACTGCCAAATAGATTCTCATCTAAACAACTGTTTTTTCTATTTATAATGAACTCCTTTAACGTGACCTCTTGGAACAGTACTTATAGATTATTTGGTAACTAACCGCATCAGTAAAAATATTAATTATTACGTTTTGGCCCAAGTTCTAATTATTCAACAGTGATTCATGAAGCTTATTAAATATAAATAGTACTTACTAAAGCCCTAATTTTCAAAAGAAATTGTATTGCAAATATAAAAAACGGAAGGCAGCGACCTTAGCGCATGAAATTCTAGCCTAATGGGGAGGAGTTGAATGATATCAATAGACCTTATAGCCGGAGGAAAGATACATTTTATGGGATAATTTAGGCCGATTGATGCTCTGGACAACATTGAGTTCTAGACCTTTCGTCAAAAAACGAATCATTGTAGAACAAACTGGTACTTTGAAACAAAATTTACATCTGTACTTATCCATTAATTTCGTGGGTAAATGTCGTTATCTTAGGTTATGAACAAATAAATTTGATATACGAGTGCAAAGTGAGCAGGTGTTACGATTTGAGTCATCTCGAACGATGTGTCGAAAACATGTGTCAAAATTACTAAGGAAAAATATTGACAGATCCTGAGATAATTTTCAAAAACCCTACATCTTTACAGCTCTTATAAATCAAAGCAGATGGCAAGACAAAATGCTGAAAATTTTACTGAAAAACTCGGAATGGTAGGACTGCGATTTCAAGAATGAATTAAGCATTTTAAAAGATGAAAAAAATTTTAATTGGGCGTTTTAATATCATAATTACAAAATAAATTGTATTTCCACTGTGCACAGTCATTTACAAGTCTGCGATATCATTCTACTCTGATTTACAGGAATAACCATTGTTTAAATTGATATTATTTAATCTTTACAACCGTTTCCGATAGAAATTTTATACTTCAGTAGGCTGATTGTGAATATTTTTCAATGCCGCATTGAGATATTGATTCGAGTTAAAGACATGATCTAACCAAAACACTTCAATATCTTTTTGTATCACAAAGTTTTGAGTCGATATAATCCTCCATTTTAAACATGTAATTACATTGAGATTTAATACTTGAACTCAGGACAGAAGCTTAGAATCAAATATTGAATATTAGGAATAATGTCTTGACTATAGTTTCAAAAAATTGATAATTTAACATTAGCCTTGTAATTGAATAAAAGTTTGATTTTTGTTTAATATATTTGAGGATTAAGGTATAATAAATATACAGCACAATCAAATTATTTGTATAAAATCAGATTTGAAGAAACCTGAAATTTCAAAATTTACATCATGACAGATCAGAATAATTTAAAAATAAATCATCTTTTGGATTAATACAGGATATAAAATAACAATTTAGTTATTATCTAATATTTTAGGAAATCATATACGGTTCCGTGGAATAGATTTTTGAATTACTGTTTTTGGAGTCGTATTTTTTTTTATACATTGACAAAATGAGCTGATCTAGCGATATTCATTTGGTATGAAAAGAAATATATTTCATTAATTTACACAACTTAAAGAAATAACGTTGCAGCTTTCGCGGCTTTGTTTGTGGTGCTTCGTGGATGCGGAAATTACTGATTATATTCTTAATACAAACGAGAAAATAAAATGACTCTTTATTTTAAGATAATCTTTTAATGATACACATTTAGAAAAGTTTGATATATTCAAAATTAACTAATAGATTGTAAATCCTAAGTATACATTAATTAAAATGATTTAATTGGTTATAAATACAAGAAAATGTGTTAAGGATGGTATACGGCTAATGTATGATAGCCCATGCTTGAATTTTATGGCGTAAATGTTGATGAAAAAAAAATCATGAAACAATTGTTTTTAAACACAAAAGACGAAAAAAACAAACTTTTTTCAATTTTAAAATACATAATCAAAATCATCTTGAACAAATTACAAAAACATTATTTACCTTAACAGTAGTTTTTCTTTCCTTTCTTGCCTTTGGCTTTTTAAACTTTGCACCTGCGTTCTCAGAATCAACTGGGACCTATATATTAGGATCACGTGTATGAGGTTTATTGTTTTTAAGAAAAAGTAAAATTATCTTTGTGAAATAATAAAATGTACAACGTATAAATATGAAATGAATTTAAAAATGTTTTCATAATAAAGAATGGATCAACAATCAACATATTTTTTAATAAAACTCAAAAACGAAAAGTCAAACAAACGATTTACAAAAATTTTGTAACATGTATTTATTAGGCGCTTTTTTGGCCTTTACTCGCTTAATTATGAATTTTGTATATTTCGAAGCTGATTTAGTTAAAATAAGATTCCATTAGCTTGAAGTGATCATAGATGATTTTATTGTTCGTACGATTCGATATAAATAAAGTTTGGGTCAACAGAAGAATATAATACAGCGATTTCTCAGTGACCTTATAATATTTTTGAATCTATTCCAACAAATAAACTTTCTCCTGTAAATTGCTACAAAATTATTACATAAAAATATTATTGTACACTTGTTTTAATGAAATAAATTTGCCAACGATGACTGTGATAATTCAACTAAAAAATATTTATTTTCTATTAATAAAATACTAGAGATTTTTGAAATCGTAATATTTAATTTTTGATTCTCACTGAGTGACAATTTAAATCATCACAAATTGAACAAAGTTGAAAAATATTACCATTATATTTCTTTTAAAAATTATAAATGGATTAATACTAAAAAATGTTATTAATTCTTGATTGGGGCGAATTTCGTATTCAGACTAGAAACATTGTTGTAAATAACAATAAATGGATGAGTAAATCCCTCCTTTAACAGCGAAAAATATATATTAAACTGGTTAGAAAACTTGAAATTGTGTATCTTTGTAACTTAAATAACGTCAAAAAAGCAGAGCACTAAGTAAAATATCGGACTATTAATGATGTCTTCAACTTATAGAATATGTCAATTCGATACTGATGAATAAATTATTGAATTTGTAATGAAAATAATGACTTAAACGTTATTGATCATCAATGTTAACATCGCTTAAAATAGAAAAATTGAATTGATAAATTAGGTTTTAAGAGGGAGATTTTATCATTGTCATTTATTCACAATGTCCGATCCTCATTACTCTAACGATGCTATCTTTCTATCGACCTAAAAAAACCTTGATTTGGCAGTTTGATTAAAATAGTATACATCAATAATTCTTAATATATTAAGAATGCGTATTAGCGACAGCGCTATATTAGTATCAACAGAATCAAATTATAACCATGGACATATCTGAGAGAATAATTAAAAATATTTAAACGTTAAAACAAATGATTCGATTTCCTGATATTAAAGTGACTCATAATGATAAGCAGTAACTTTCAAACTGGATGAAGAAAAATTTGTGATAACCATGACATATTTGGCTATTACTTTGACACAAGGAAACAGAAAAACGAATTTCTAAAGATTATAAATTGTGTTAATAAAATTCTAAAATTTCAAAAATTGGTTGAGTATTCGATGAATTAAACAATTCCATAGATGTTCACAAAACTATTGAGATCAGTGCCATGAAAATGGTATCAAATCATTTTCGTGTTTAATTTCGTTATTATGATGTAGTATTGTGTAAAAAATATTCATAAGTGAGCCATGCATTTTAGATAATATTGAACCTTGATCTAAGTAACGACATTTATTCTGTGATATGTATCTTACATCTAATCAAAGACCAAGAAACATTCAATCGAAATTAATTTTAGTAAATAATCATAATCGGGTGAAACAGTTTTCGGAGAATTACGATAATTTCTCGAACGTAGTCGCATAGTGAACAATCAGACCACGATTGCTATAAGACGAATGTGATATTAATGGTTTTAAAATGTTTAATTGAAAACAACCCAATTTAAAAAAGAGGTTGGGTAACTTTGCATTTTCTGGCATGATCTCATTTGATCAAAATACATAGTTTGTGAAAAATGAAGACGTTAAAGAAAAAAAGACTTAAATGGATAATCCAAACACCCCAACCAGTTATATGGCAGAAGCAACCAATAAAATGTATACGAATTACTAATCTTTGAACAAAGAAGAGAAAAGTGATTTCAAGCTCGAACCCAAGATATAAACCCGAAGAAAGAAACTTTTATTGTTTGATGTTGTCAGTCGAGTGTTTTTGAAAATAAAAAAATAGTAAAAATAAAGATGAACGAGGTTTCAGAAATCTTTGAAAAATTGTCAAAAATTGAAAATAATCAAAAAACAACACACGTCATTATTGGAAATCAATAGAGATTAAAAGATATAGGGTTTATGAATAAAAATAATTCTTATGGCTTTAAATGTATAATTGATTAAATGGTGTTTAAACAATTTAAGAATAACATTTAAATTTGACATAATCTGAACTAACCATCTGAGTATTGTAGAATTATGAATATTCTTAACCAAATCTGATGAAGTTAAATAATTTGCCAGATAGTGAGATATTTTCGACGATTTTGCAATGTAAGGCGAAATATCACCTAAATCTATTTCTGCATCGATGTTCTCATATTTTTTAAATGGATAGATAAGGTGGAGTATTTTATGCATCATAAATATGCTTCTTTTTCAACCAATCTCGATTTCGTTCTCAGTTTGTTAAACAATCCAAACATTTGGACCCGGATTTTGGTATAAATTCTTAAAGTCAAATGTATTTATAATTTTAAAAGGTCCGTCACACAACCTGTATCGTATATGACCTAAAACCAAAAAACTATGGTACACGTTCAGAATGTGTTCAGATTTTAGATTACAAAATGATACAAAAAGTTGTATATAAATCTAGTCATAAATATCAAACGAATTCTAGATTCTACGATTAAATGCGAAGATGCCAAAATCATATTAGGATATTCCTTAAGATCATTGAATTAGTCATTATATATTCCTGGATGTGGGTATTTTGATGTAAATAATTTCCGAAAAATTAGCTAAAATACCAAATAATTGACTTAACACTTTTTCATTCGTTATCTAGTTTAAGTTTGAAAATTGGATCCATAACCAAAATATCTATTTCTGTAATTCAAAAACGATCAGATTTTCAAGAATAAAAGAACTCATTTGCTGTTGAATAACACTGTTTTTCATGAGGAACTAATTATTTTATATTTAAAATAACTCCGGAAATATGAAATCTGTCTTTACTTAAATAATAAAATGAATTTTTACGAAATCTAAATGGCGATTATTAGCTCTAGTTTGTACAAAAACTTAAAAAAAGCAATTCAACTCATGTATAGATCAAACAGAATTTTCTGTGTACATTAATAAAATGAATATATTATAAAGATGTTATTCTGGAAATGTCATGTTATCAAAAAACTGATGCATTTATATATTCAGTTTGAAGTTATTCAAACAAATATTTATGTTTCCACGCTCTAACATTTTTATACATAATACGAGAAAAGAGACACCCCGATAATCATAATTCNATTAGCTCTAGTTTGTACAAAAACTTAAAAAAAGCAATTCAACTCATGTATAGATCAAACAGAATTTTCTGTGTACATTAATAAAATGAATATATTATAAAGATGTTATTCTGGAAATGTCATGTTATCAAAAAACTGATGCATTTATATATTCAGTTTGAAGTTATTCAAACAAATACTTATGTTTCCACGCTCTAACATTTTTATACATAATACGAGAAAAGAGCACCCCGATAATCATAATTCTTAAAAGCGTTCATTTTATTGGCATATCATGTTAAAACGTTTAAATGAACGGTCATATTGAATGTCATGGATGGTTTATGAAGACAACGAACCCAGGTTGAGTTGTAGAGATGGATGACAGAATAAAAATTAATTAGTATCGTCAACTCAATAAATACCATCAAGAATATATTTTTGATACAGGCTAATTTATCTAACGGGTTTACTATGATCCGCCAGAGAAATGTGCCATTTATTTAATCAACATAATGGCACAAAAAATTATAATTGAGGAATAATATTAAAATTATAATGAATAAATATGAGTTTTTCCTAAATTTATATTATCATCGTTAAAAACTGCTATGAATGAGATCTTGAGAAGCGGAAAAAAATATTATGATAATAGTATTTTATACACACCTATGAAGCATTAATAACAATTCAAAACATTTGTTGATTGATCCATATTTGAATTAAAAGGCTAATTTCAAGATTGTACCCACTAGTATCTGAAAAGATACTCTACAGTTGATTGAAAAGTTTGTTCAAAAGTAACATGTGTATCCATGGATTATACTGGGTATTTTGAATAATTATTGAAATCTACGCAAAAATTGGTTGAATTTTTATCTCTCTTGAGATGGAAATACGAAAAATATTATCGTCTTTCACCTTGGCTGCTTTTTTTGATATGGCTGAATTACGTTCAGATCGAATTATCAGGTCAAATATGATATTTTAAGTCTCGTGAACAGCTTAAAATGAAATACAAACAATCATTACCATCCACAACCGAAATTAGATTCTCCATAACAGTTTCAATTCAGTGATAAACACAAATTTATGTGAACAAAACAGATGAAAGATTAAAAAAAGCGTGTCTTAAAAAACAATACGGAATTCTTTGAATTTTATGGGGTGAATATATCGGCAAATGAAACTCGTATCAAGTCAAAATAATTGCATAAAAAATGGAAAAAACCAAAAATTATTCCATAAACATCATAATTGTGTAAATTTTGAAAAAAACAATCGAAAATCGGTGAATCAAGATTGTATTTATCAATTAAAACGAAAATGAGATATGAAATAATTTAGTATATCACGATGGAAATGAATACAAACCAGTGGAAATGGTCATCATCAAATCATCCAGTTCTCATGAACTAAAACTTTAAATCGATCGGCCGGTATTTTGTTTATTTTAAAGTCAAATATAGGCTCTTGTTGACATTTCTGAGGGACTGTTTTCAGTATTTCAATATAGTGCCATGGACAACTTGAAATACATTCACATATATCAATTTATTGGTGAATTAGGTCAACGGAACATTTCTTAGAGTTAATGTTTTCAAAAATTTCAAGTGTATCACATAAACCAGTAATTATAATAACGTTTAGCTCAGAAATAACCTATTATTCGCATAATTTGAGTTTTGGAATAAAGTTTAGTAATCTGTTATTCTCGGTTAAATTACCATAAAATATGATTAAGATTTTATCTCATTTATGAATCACTTTTTTTTTACATGTTTAAGAATCCCCGAAACCATCATTGATAATTATCAAGTGCAACATTCGCTCTTGCTTTGAGTTTCAAACTTGAGAGATTTTCGAAAAAAGACAAAATGATCACTAATACAATAAACTGAGTGCGTATCGATGTTATTGAATTTAGAAAAAGTAAGGAATGATAAGTTCACCCATTAAGGATATTGTGAACGATTAAAATACAAACCGACTCAATCTTTTTGTGGAAATAGATCAGTTTCAACGATTGTGAATAATATATCGAAAATCGTGAAAATACATAATAATTTGTAAAAGACTGTTAAATATATAAAAATCAAGTAAAATGAATTTTCGATTTCTATTCATTGAGAAACGACCAAAAAGATGTGAGAGATATTATTATCTTTAAAACTCTGATTATTATTAAACCAAATAATTTGATTGTAATTTTTGTAAGATTATCAACAATTAAAAGACATTTTTGGAAAAAATCATTTTTATGGTTGAGTTTTCGCAGGTTCAGTTGAATGTTGAGAATTAACAAATGTCAAGTGAATCAGGCTCATATTATTTTAAAATTGATTACAGAAAATTGATTCGTTTTAAATATACCTTTGCATCTGGGATTGTTGCCAGACTTGTAGGATTATTTGCATTAACCTGTTGATTAAAAAAATGAAATTTTCATATTTGTGAAATTATTGGAACTTAAAAATAACAGTTTTAATTAGAATTATGATTTATTGATCAAATGAAACGTATCTTCCTTTAACTTATTGTCATTGATTTTGACTGAAAATGAAATGAATTTGATTATCAGGATCATTCATCAGATGTCATTTTATACGATGAAAGCTATGCAAAAATAACATTTTGATATGGATTGGGGGATCACTTAGTTTTTGTTGAACCAGAGATTAAAAAAACTATTTAATAGCATACATCTTCAACGAACACTGGCACATATACTCCACTTTCAGATGCTTCAGTAGACGGAGTTGATTCTGACGTCATTTGGGATGGTTCTGGCGTTTGGTCGATCTGTAAATTAATGATTAATATCAATGCAAAATACATACTAAATTCTGATTTAAATGAAATTATAAGTAAATTTTTCGACATCAATAAATGTTGAGTGTCAATTAGAATATCGGGGAAATAATTGGTTTGAGGTGAGCCGTGAGTGAATATGAAAATATTTTTTACACTTGTATCTCTCAAATATCAAAAGAATAACTTCCAAACATTAAGCTTGAATGAGGAAAACTATTGAGCGCTGAAAAAATTGAAATAATATTTTGACATTGAGAATTTGATCTGAAACGGAACATTTGACAGTAATCGAGAATTAAAATATTGTTGCTTAATAGAAAATTGGTGTAATTGTTGATTATACAAATAAAATTAGTTAATATTCTCGAATTGTTGATAAATATTCATTGAAAACTATGACGTGGAGTATTTTTAATCAAAAAAATCATCTTTTTGAGATATACTATACGAAAATTAAATCAGATAAAGAAGAAAATAATGAAATTTCATAACTCAATTTACATTATTATCAATGATATTGTATCTATTTTACAGTTCCTTGCAATTGATTTCGTCGGCGGACGGCGACCTTGCAAATGATCTCTAATATGGGTAGAAACGCAGTTTTTTCTGATGGGTTTTGCGACAGATAACGGCATCGATGACCACCAATAGCAATCGTTTTATTGAAAAATATTTTTGAACATAAAAACAATGTATCGACCTAAATGAATATATTAATGTTCATCATGCATGTAAAACGTAAAAAATAGTTACAATTATCTGGATTTTTTGTTGAAAGAAGCCGGTTGTATCGATGAATAGTTGGAAATTCAACAAGGAATTTAACATAAGATCAAAAAATGTAACAAAAAACAGTTAAATTAATGGATGTAGTTTTAGTTTCAAATAGGCCTTACCTTAGTCCCTATGAATGTCTTGTTCCTGCATGCACATATTCGAAAAAATGGTAACTATTTATAACGCACACATACATGCTTAACATTAAACTTTTTTTCGTCGATACAGTTCTTTTTTATGTTCACAAATGTATTTCAATAAAAATGCCGCTATTGGTCTCAAAACCTGATAGGAAAAAACTAGTTTTTGCCCAAATTCGATATCATTATCAAGGCCGTCGTTCGACGACGAAATTAATTGCAAGGCACTGTAATAAATCAAGATTATGCGCATTTGATAATTATGTCTAAATTTAATAGTGGAATTAAAATGTTATTTCTATCGAAAAGTAAAAGCTATAGATTAAAAAAAGGTGACAAATTGTAAGTTTCGCAATTATTAATGTTTTTGAATAATATTATAAGTGTAAATATAAAAATTTACAATCATTTCAACTCAATACCAAGTTAATGGATTGAAAAAAAAATTCATTTATTGTCGGAAAAGCTCTAAAATAATACAAATAAGCAAAATCATAAAGTTGATATTTTATATATAAATCACTTATATATATTATCTACAAAATATTTCAAAAAATTTTACCGGATGTATCGATGGTGAGTTATCTTCGCTTCCACTCGACGTATCCGATTCGTCCAGAAAATTAGGCAGCTTTTCTCTCATTGCATCTAGATTACTCGTATAATTACCGATTTCTGGCTGTTCAATAATTGCCATAGCCTAATATTTATGAATGAATATATATAAATACAAAGAAATAAAAAAAATGAAATGAATTTGCAAAATTGATGCATTTAATATTATAGTTCGATAATATCTAATTATCGCTGTTTTTTTTTTGATATGTTAGATTTAAATATAGATTCAATTAATTCATATCCAGATCCTTGCTATACATGTCTTATTTTCGGAAACGATAGCTCAAGATTTTGATGCAATAGTATTAATAGAAAATAGTGACGGGATGTGATTGGAATAACAAACTGTTCATATTCAAAATAAAATTAGTTAAAAAATCAACAAATTAAATATTAGCGTTGAGTCATATGCCCATTAAATAGATTAACATATCCATTATTTATTTCGGAGGTAGCCTAATTTATATTGAGACGATTTTCATTGTTCATGGCACAAAAATACACACAGATTTATTTGAAATAAATAATTTATATTTTCATAATTGCACATTAATTTTTTGAATATTCTCATATTCTTAGACAACAGTTATTGCGCACTATCAAACGATATATGGTAGGGTTTATGATTTAAACACCCTCAGCTATTCATTTTAATTACTTGACTTAAAATGTCCATTGCGATTTCAAAATGGCCATCGATACTAAATATAAGGTAATTATGTTAATTTTAAGGATGCGATTCGTGAGGGAAGAACAAATTCACAGCCAATCTCATACCATTAACCTATCTTGAATTATCAATAGTTTTGGACATACCGTTTTGTAGACATTTGGGATTATCTTTTCCTAGGGAGTTTGGAATGTTAAATTATATTTGATTTGATATTTTATCGCACTTGAGTTAGATTTTTATGTATTCTTTTGAGGAATTCATAATGCTAGTTTGTATTTTAAGATTTCAATAACAAAGTTAAATACTAACCCCACTAGTTATAAATATAATGACATCATCACGGTGTATGACATCATGATTTGTTGTGTTATGATAGCATGTATATTTGAGAAATAGGGATTGTAAATTGAAAAATTATATTAATAATGGTAAAATTATGTATGTAAATGATAAATGGGTAGAAAACAAGAATTTAAGCCTTAACAAATACTGAGATTTTCGTAACATATCGGACTGAATTAAATGTTCATGATCACTATAAAAATTGGTAAGTAACCAAAATAAAAACAACGGATTGAAAATCATCTTTTATTTGTAATGATTAGAAAATGTTTCAATATTTATTCATATTGGATAAAACAAAATCCATAGATTATTAAATCAACTGAAACGCTATTAATTTTTTATGCAATCAATGCAATAGTAAGATTTTCGTTCAAATAAAATGTTTAAATACCTTGTCTATAACTGACGTGTCGAACTCAAATTCGGGGGATTTGGTTCTCATTGCAGCCATCAATTGATTGGAGTTTTCCTAAATAATAGTCATCGAAATGCAAAAACAAAAATAAGTGTTTTAGTAGATACGATATTTCATGAAATAATCGAGAATTTCAGATGTATCAAAATAAAAATGATTTTGACTTTTGTGAAATCCACTTGTTGATTCTGTTTTTTTCATAAAAATGGCAACAATAAAATGAATTTGGGTATGTCTATTTTCAGAAATGATCCCTATATTATTTACGGGTGATTTTGTAGTTATTTATCTGAATGGGAACTTTTCAATCAGAAGAGCTCAAAGTTTTTATCTCCGCCAGACTAATAATTTTTAAATTTTCGTCATCGTAAAGCCATGGAATCAGGTAGCCAATGATTCTGCGGAAATTAATTTATAGTCCAACAAAAAGAAACATATTGGAATCTTGTCGATGTGAGACAGTTTTTCAATCAAATATAAACCCTTAATCAGTTTACATTTTTTCATAATCCAAATTTGTCAAATATTTCATTGGATGACGTGTAAATTCTCAAATTGTAAATAATGTTTAATACATTATGAATGAAGTTATTTTACATGTAAATTGAAATCTAAAATTAATTTCAAAGTATAGATCACGTTCGGCGATGAATGTATTAATAAATCATTTAATGATTGAAAATCAAATATACTTACTTCATGTGGACGTGGTGTATTCAAAAAGTCTAGTCGATCCCAATTGAAACGGTCCGCAGAATCCTAATTTTAATATTTTTTTCAAACGTGATGAATTTGAAGGTTATTACATAAATCATGTGATATAATATATATTTCTTAAAAATATATTTATAATTGATGAATAAAATATTAAATTGTTACCTTTAGACATGAATTAGAAATTTTAATAATTCAAAAAATGTTCAAAAATAAAATATTAGAATCTGGTATTTTTAGTAAAAATTAAACAACGAATAATATGTTTGATTATTGATAAACTGTTCATTTCTATGATTAAGTATTTCAAATATTTGATTTAAAAACTGCATATATAACAATTTAAATTATGCATAATTTGTCTCTACAATGAAATACACAACAACAATAATATACCTTTATTATAATTAACGGCGCAATATTTAAAGATGTTGTTAAAGTATGTTTTAACACTTTATATATCAAAGCAAAATTATACACCTTGAAGATGTAAGTAGAACATAGGCATCAATTAATCGAAGATTTAAACCTTCTAAGATCTAATTTTTAACCAAGAAAATATTATTCACATACATCTAATGATGGCATGTTATTTTCGGAAACCACTGTTGTCTAAATATTTTCTATTGTTGTCCTATATAATTGCTCACCTTCGTTAAAAAGATATTTTAAAAAGTGACCATCCAATATATTTAATATAGAATATAGGTTGTATTCATGATCTTATGTGGTATTCATACTTCGGATCTAAACTCATATTAGTTAGATTACGAAGATTTCTAGTTGAATGTATTTAATCATTTTGAGGTGGTATAAACCGACGTGAGAATATTTATGTTGACAATAAAGTGTGCTTTAAATATATATATTTAGGAGAACAACAACGACCGAAAGATCAATCTTGAAGAATAAGCATCTTATCACTTTTAAAATATCCAATTTTATAATTTATACAACGGTATTCACGAACTATGATAAACATATTCCAACAGATCAAGAATAGTATCATAATTTGATCTCCCAGGCATTTAATCTAACCTATGATCTGATTAAAAATTCATGTTAATTCCCAGATATTATAAAACCGTGTGATATAAACAACGTTGAAATGAAAATGACCTGAAAAAATATTATAATTATGGAAAATATCTTAAGGGAAAAAACCGCTCAGCCCATGCGACAAGACAAGGGTGGACAAATTGCTACGATAATAGTATATAAAACAAACAGTCCTATAATTTATATGGTTAATTTAAAATCATGATTCAGTTTATTCTGTCAAAAAACGTTGAAATTAATCAATTTTATAATTAAATATTGGTTGTTTTAAACATTTGAAAATAGGACGATTTATAAGATCTTTTGACTCGGTGTTTTCAGGTTCATCTAAATTGGCCAACATCAAATATATATGTATATCAAATTTTCTACCACATCCTGAATAAACGATGATGTTACAGAGTTTAAATTATAAATCAATCTGCGCCATCTAGGCTAAGAAAAGTGATTATTAGATTTACAAGTTTAATGGGTTGTCTTTCTCTAGATAGACGTGAAGAGGTTTTTCATTTAACGCTTAGGTAATATTTAAATTATTCAAACCTATCTAATGTGTAGAAAGGAGATATTTGATGCTTGACAAGAGAATACCGTCCATATGAATTTCAAAACTGAGCATCAACCCTATGTCAGTATCATAGAACTTAAATTATGCCAAAATCGCAGAGGTAAACATATTACATTTGTAGATAATTCATTCTAATTATTAAAAAATTAGAGTTGCATTTTGTGTGATATTTCTTGATCAATTTTTGATTCAAGCTGCATGTTTCACCAAAATATAAATTCCCTGAATATATTTGGAGTTCATCCAAGTATATATTGGTTTTATGAGAGATTAATAAATTTCAAGTGACACAAGATCTTGTGAAAAATTAAATAAATTCATAATATTTGATTTGAAGATAGATCATCACGAGGTTGACTTTTATTTTTATATTTCATCCTAATGTAATCTATGTATCATATTATTCCAAAGATTATTCGATGAATAATTACAAATAATGATACTTGAATTCAAACGCTACAGAATATTCTTAAAATACAATTGGTTATTTGCCGTAGATCATATTATTTAATGATAAATTATTGCTTAAAATCTTAAAATCAATGATGGTTAATAACTGCTCAAATTCAATAAGCCTTCTTACATGATTCAGTTAGTAGGTCAATATCAGGTTTATAAGACTTTACAAGCTTAGCAGATAATAAGTCGTCAAGAATCGCGCATCATTCCGTTTTAAATTTAAAAAAAAATTCATATCAAATGATCGAAGATTCCTGTGTAATGTGTGTAAAATATTAAATTTGTTCATTTATGTTAAAGGTTAATGGATGATGGGATGGCAGTTTCAACAATATGACATTTTCAAATTAGAAATCATAAATTATCCAGATTATAATCTGTGCAGAATCGTTCTAGCAATTCACATATATGATTAAACACCGTAAAACATGATCAATTAAGATAAAATCACCAAATATATTAATTAATTAGCTAAGTTTAAGACAATGGATGAAATTTGAGTAGTCGGTGATATATTGACGAATTATTTGCAGTGTTAACGTAATATTTAACTTATTCGAAAGATTAGAAGAAATCTAACCTTTAAACTACCGATATTTTAAACCACATAACAATTAATGTTGTCTTTCTCAGCTCAGATCAATACTCAATACGTGGAATGTTCAAAGACCAAAAATTTGAGCATCAAGGGTTACCACTCTGCCATGAAACTTGAATTCATTTTTAAAACAATTATTACTCAAGAATAAAAAAAAAATTTACATTTAAAGAATCAGTTCTTCGCATATTGGTAATGGATAACGTATATAGCAGAATGTACTTATTATTTAACGTATGAGTAGATAGAAACGCCTTTTTGATCCTCTTTAAGATGGTTTTCCTTGTAAATAAAAATTCCTCGTTGATTATTTTTGAGGTACCATAAAATAGCTGCCTAAAGAGATTGCTTTATGATTGTGTGAGAGAATATAATAATATGGATAATTTAAAAATTCTAACTGTTTTGAAATTGCAAGGTATCATGTCTCATCTATCACACGTCACTAGAATGGATGTATAAAAATTTTCATGACAACCTAAATATTCTTAAGGCTCTGTCGCAACTATCTGGAATCATGTATTATCTACTCGTGTCAAATTTGCGATAGAAATGTTCGCAACGTACAGAGTCAATTTTTACTCCTCTGAACATGAGTACGTTTTAGTGAAAATCTTTTACAAAATATTGATACTCGTGTTCCAAAACAAAAATCTAATTTATTTTAAAGTGGTATTCAGTGAAAAGGGTAGTCCGATAAAAGTTTAAACAACCAATATTAAGCAAATAGAACATTAGCAGTCCATCGGCCTCACACAACCCATAAAATTACTGAATAAATATTCCAGTGAAAAGAAGACATCTTTTTGGGAAAAAAAATACGAAAAACCCAAAAATGTTAAAGTAAAACCAAAAACTATTTAATCTGAATATTGGGGACTAAACATATTTCAACCCATAGGATGAAAGTATTAAATTTATGCATTTCTTCACTCAAATTTATTGATGAGCTGGTCAGAATAACGTAGCTGATTATGAAGTAAATTAAGCAACCGTTTGCATGCTTTCAAGAGTGGAACTCAGAAATTGAATGAGGTCGTACTAATCAATACCAATATATACAGTAGAGACTATTTGAACGCTCCAAATTTATTTTACGCGATATGCATTTCAAGATATAACGTAGGTAGAAACACCAAGGCGCCCCTTTAATTTTATTTCTAAAATAGTTGATTAGATTTAATCAGACGTTATATATCAGTGTTAAAATATTATTACCCTCTTTAGCTATTGGTTAGTTTTATTAAATGCCACGATTTTGAATATAGGAAAATTTTAATTATTAACACTAAAACCGGTTTTTCGTTTTTACAGATAACTAAAAAACTACTTATTAAATCAACCATTTTAAACAAATGTTACGTGATAGTGCAAATGCACAAATATTTCATTTATTTGTCTAATAACCTAAAAAATTCGAAATCTAAACTTGAATTTAACAAACCTGTTTACGAAATCGATGTAAGTTTTTTATGCATTTAAAGACCTGCATTACTTTAGAGTATTTTATTTGTAAACTGGAAAAGGGAAACTCAAACTTTTCTTAATATTCTCAAAGATCTATCTATGATTCTTGATTTGAAATTAGTATCAGTTCGTCTATGGTTTTAATGATGGCCAAAAATGAGTTTTGAAGGAATGGGTTATCGAAAAACCTTTTTAGAAAATTTCTAATAAAGATGAATCGAATATCGAACACTTACCCATTCAAAACAAGAAAAATTCATATTTAACAAAAACGAAGCTTTTATAATTATAAGATCAATAAATTTAACTTAGAACGAATAGAATACGTAAAAAATTTGGAATTTTATAAACTATTATATGGTTCAGAGAGGAAAAATACATCCAAAATCAATTTTTTGACATATAAAAAATAGATAAAAGTAAATATCTTGATCAAAATTAGTGTAGACCATTTAAAATAGTTAAAAAAAACATGACATATGTATGTTAAAAATTTCATACCTCAGAAGTTAACCCCTGCGTATCTTCATCTGCCGATAGGGTGTCTTCACTCATATAATCTTGAGGTTGATACATAGAGAGGATCTATTGATTAGGATCATTCGAATAAAAGAAATATTGTTTTGGATCTATCAACAATGAATTTGTTTAATATTTAAATTCAAAAAATTATCTGAAGAACGGTGATTCTTTACAATATCTATCGTTTCTGTAGAGTACAAGACGATACGAGGCGGTCATATTTTTGTCAGTGACGAATTTAATTAGTGATTTAGGGCTCGAAACTCTGTTCCCTAAAGATTATATGCATGAAACAATTCCAACGTGATAAAACGCCTTTCATATTAGATATATTAACTATCTATGCATTTTATCGAAGCATATATACGATTCACAATGGGTGACGCGTTCCATGATTAAATAGGTAATACTAAATCATGTCTGTGTTAAACCAGATACCGGGAAACGCCTCTTGTATATAACTATTAACCCAGCTGAAGAACACTCTAATTCCCTATAGCAAGTGCTATTTATGAAAACTTTTGAGCTAATTGGATGTGCTAAGAAAATCGAATCATTGATAAGAATTTTTTGATATCGCTTATTCACTTAAATTATCTATAATTTACGCTTTTACCATTATGAAAAATCTTTAATTTTTGTTCGATATTTACCTTGTTGAAACTCTTTAAGATTCTTAACGTTTTACATAATTGAATTTTAAAGACTTTTTTAACGTAAATAAATGGAAAAGTTACACTTGGTATGTTAAATTGTAGTAATTTAATAACCTAGATTAAGATGAATTATTAACAGTCGAAAATGAAGATAAAGAGGCACGGGAGAGAAAATTCTAATCAAGGTGTTTACCATGAAGCATTATATTGACAGCATATGACAAGCTAGCGTTATTCATTAATATAAAATACAGGTTAAAAAATTATAGACAGCGCACGCATCGTCTAAGAACCATACAGGAACATTGTGATGAATTGATGATATCATGATTGAGGGATAGAATAAATTTGGATATCATAATAAGAGTAAGCATTTTACTGCCTTTCGGAAAAAAGGTGTAAAATTACATATATTTGCCATAATACTATGAATGTTACTCGATTTTATACTAACTAAACCAGAGTAATGAAGATTAATCAGGTTATTCGTTCATTTATATGATCGTTTGGCATTTTGTACATGCAGGTGATTATCGGAACAATTTATCAAAATAAATAGTTTGGTGCTCATCTTTGTTAGATTATTAATTACATGAACAGGTTTGTGTCAGCTATATTTGAGAGCAGGAAAACTTTGTTAGATTTTGAACGTCATATTAATGCGCTGTAAAATCCTGGTCATTAATTCCGTGGTAGGAGGCGGCATGTTTCTGCCAAAGACTGATCTTATGGTATATTTATCAAATCCGATTGGGGCAGAAGAAATCAGGCAAACTGCAATCATACATCATTTGTCTCTGCGAATTCACACGATGTCTTACGATGAGAGAGATGCCGCATGTACATTTAAATTTAACATTGATTCTGCTGTGTTCTATCCAATTTAACTTCCGTTTAAATTCATGATACACACTTTAAAGTTAGTCAAAATAGGATCATTCAAACACTTTGAAACCATACTAGAGATTCAGATAATGGATTTTCGACCAACGTATTAAAATATAAAATCGACCTCAATGCTTGAGGTACTGACAGAAGGAATCATGCTACCGCCATCAAAAGATCAAAATTCGTAAATTCTCCAAAGCGTCTCTCCGAAATCACATGCAAATTTTAAAACTATTTTGAATTTGTTACAACAAATTACTAAACACATGGTAATCTAGTCAAAACTTTCGTCTAAACTCGGAAGAAGATACGAACATTTTTTTGTGAACATATCAGCGGCTGACATCCTCTAATTAAGCCAAAGAAGCAAGTTAAATTTCCTCTCTGCTCACATACACTTTTTTGAATGCTAGCATGGATTCAATAAGGGATGTTTCCAACATTCAAATCGGTCTGTGTTCTATTATTACATTGAATGGTCATTAGATTTACGGTGTTGTCGTCGAATTTTGAGGTCGGCCGCCTCAAAACAAGGTATAGATTGATCAATATTAGCTATTTGCAACATATCGATTCATTTAAAAAGTTTATCATTATTAGAATGGTTGGGTTTTAGAAGGATTTACTCACTTTAGAACAATCAACATTATTTTTATCATCTATTTGATATGGCGTCAAAAATGAAGTAATGCCCTCTCTCGTATTTATAGGGGTATAATCAAAATTCAGAACAACGACCAAAAACGAAATTTAGTTACTCTTTCATTGTTTCGGAGCGATATAAATATCATCCATACACAGCTGGAAAAGGACTGTACACAAATGCGAAGGTATTAGCAGAGAAAACTTGAATAGTCTGAAGTAATAAATGAGATTAATAACCTAGATCTTGGCGAACCCTCACTGTAGCCAATGAGCCAACATGGATATTTGGGTATAGATGAAGCAGTTCTTAATTTTACAAATTCATGTCTTTGTATGGTGTTTGATGTATCATATTGAGTACCAGGCCCTTCATCATAATTTATAACTTTTTATGTGTCAAGAAAGTTGGTATTATAAGTTTTTATGCAAAGACGTTGTCAATGCATAACCTTGTGCTTTCACTGTCAGAAATAAACTTTTGAAAGATTGGAATCCCAAACAGTAAGTTGCTGTGTAGGTGAATGCGTCAAGAGTGTCAATATTACTTTATCGAGCATCATTCATATCGAAGAAAATAACAATGTTCTTGCGGTAGTAGACTGTTTTACTCACTGATATGAAGATTTACTCATCTATATTATCTCGTTCATGACTTTTATCGTGATAAACTTCATTTCCGTTTAGAAACTCCACGACACTACTTATTCAAACGGGTTCATTATTTTACAGTTAAATGTAAATCTCAACAGTCAACAAATTTGGAATGGATTGCTTGATACTTCATTTATCCATCAAATGGGGCGAGGAATGCTTCCAGTGACATCCGTTAAATACTCAAAAGGCTTTGCTCACTGATCAGTAATATGCAGTATCCTACCATATGTACAAATTCACACAAGGTCATCTGTTACGGATGATAATATACTCTGTTCACCAAAACTGTATACATGTGCTTAATATGTTGCCATGAGAATTTTTATCAGTTCTCTATCACGATAATAAAAAAAACTTTTCTGAGAGATATTGAGACGAAATGATGTGGCTGTAGACCTAATTAAAAGAGCAATCGTAAACGATAATTCTCTCGCAAAATTCTAGTTTAAATATAAAAGCATGCAATTATATGTTTGTGATTGATAAGTTTGTTCCATTTATCTATAAGTCTTCACGTGAAGTACCTTGCAGGTGCAAGACTCGGTTAAAAACCTAAAAGTAATTTACACAGCATATTAAACACAACATTCCAATCCAAGTACTAAAAGTCTGAAATTTGTGTACATAAGTCAATCCATCCGATGCAGATGAAATGTGGTGGTTTGTGAAGTGTATGAGTGCAGGTGATCAGCTCAACGCCATAGATGACAGGTATTTAGCATTAAAAGGCTTTGTATCGTGTAAAATTCTTAACAACAGCCACCTGGTCAATTGTCTTCGTCCGAATCGTTTTCCGATACACACAAAGAGATAATTTAATTGAAAAATGTAAAAAGATCATTTTCTACAAGCAGTTAAATAAAAGTCTGGTTATTTTGATTGATAAAAATTCCCAGGAGAATATGGAAGCATTATCAACAGAAAGGTTTTCACAAATTTTCTTAAAAACATTTATTCTCCAATGCGAGACGTTGTCGCGATGAGGCATTAATAATCACCAGATCTTTTTGTTTGTATGAAGATTTCTCGTTGATTTTAGGAAATATATCAATCTTCCATAACTTTAAAAACATTTATTTAGTAAAAAAACACAAATTTAAAGTGAATTCTGAGGTATTTTGAAATATATCTTAAGGTTGACTAATTCTCTTTAAGGAGCATGATGAATGTTTAATCAGGAATCAGAATTGGTGCAAACTATTGGAATATTGGCAAAAATGGGAAAAGAGCTTTTCAAAGTAGGGGTCTAAGATCGAATACCGTGGAAAGACACTAGTGAATCGAGAGAAATTACAAAATATCTGTGTTTCCATACTTTATAAATGTTTAATGGAAATCGGTAAAAATGAAATAATCAATATTCATTTGGATAATTATATTTATGGAATGCTTTAATAGTGGTCTGGCACATATATCTCGATAGACTCAAGAATAATTCTTGTTGACCTATAACCCTACAGATAAACATATGCGTATTTTTCAAATATCTCAAACTAAAAATGCAATTTTAACTATGAAAAATGATATCATATATCGGATCAAAAAAAATCATGGCTAAAAATTCATGTCATATGACTCAAAACACTCCAAATTATATGGGTGAGCTACAAAGAACTCGTTGAATGATTCAGAATTGTTTTTATCCCAACAATTTATGATGAATTTATTCTCGTATACTCAAAGAACTTATGTTTAGGCCATTAGCAATATTGCTAAGATTAAATCATACAATGGAGGAAAAAGCTTGGAGCTCTAACAAGATCTCGCCCCCCCCCCAAACATCACGTTCGAGCATGCGTTCTGGATTCAAAATGGTGCCTACTTTTTTCGACATTTTAGTGATTTTGCAGAACGAAGAAAAGGCATTATTGTATTTTCTCGAAAAAATATCGTACCCGCGTTAAATACATTCCCTGCCTTCAATGAAACTGGTATAAAAATAAGAGGTAGAAATTGACGATGCTCTTCTAAATATTGCAGAAAGGAGTATTCTATCTTTAAGAATACCCTTTTCTCAATAACTAAACTTAAAATAAACGAGGTTCTAAGTTTATCCTATTATTGGCTGACGGAATCAAAGCATACACAAATATGTCTAATAACTCCGATCTTAACAAGATCGCCCCCCACCCAAACAATTACTTTCGAGCGTGCGCTCTGTGTTCAAAATGGTGCCTACTTTTTTCGACATTTTAGTGATTTTGCAGAACGAAGAAAAGGCATTATTGTATTTTCTCGAAAAAATATCGTACCCGCGTTAAATACATACCCTGCCTTCAATGGAACTGGTATAAAAAGAAGAGGTAGAAATTGGCGATGCTCTTCTAAATACTGCAGAAAAGAGTATTCTATCTTTAAGAATACACTTTTCTCAATTACTAAACTTAAAATATACGAGGTCCTAAGTTAATGCTATTTTTGGCTGACGGAATCAAAGCATAAACAATTATGCCTAATAACGGGTGATTCACCCTCAACTATCACTTCCATCATGAGATATTTGAGAAAAATGGTTGGGCGAGCTTGGATTTTGAGGACTGTACCATCGGTGGACAAGACATAACGGTGGAAATCGATGAATCAAAATTAGGCAATGATAAATATCATCGAGGACATCTTGTTTCTGGAGACTGAGTACTGGGCGGGGTAGAGAAGATTAGAGAGAAAGGCATTTATAGCTGAAGTTCCTGATCTAACTGAAGAAACCTTAATTAACATTATTAGAAGGTATGTTTTACCGGGATCAAAAATAATTACTGATTGTTTCAGAAGTTACGGTCAGCTAAGCTCCTACTATGAGCATCTCACAGTCAATCATTGACAATCGTTTATCAACCGGGCAAATGGGGCTGTACAAACACCATCGAGGGGACCTGGAGCGCTCTCAAAATGAAGATATCGCCGCGAAATTGAACAAATTCCTTTAATGAAGATGGAGAACTAGAGGAAAAGATGATTGATCAATTTTTGGGAAAGTTTCTCTGGAGAAGAAAAAATTTGGAAATGTTTGGGAAGGGCTTTTAAAGTACATTAGAGAAGTAGAATTTATAGAATAATCGTTTTACGATAGAATTTTAACAAACATATGTAAAAAAAGCAGCAACGTTAAAAATATAAATTTTCACCACATTTTTCTTATGAAATCAAAGTTATTAGATTTTAGCTGACCCTTATAATTATTTATACCTAATATAAGGGTTTTAATATCGAAAAAGTCAAGAAAAGAGGTAAAAAACGAAAATCGCATTGCGCAATCTCAGTAGTAATGGTTTGGGGGCGATCTTGTTATTCAACCAAAAGCTTACATGAAATACTCTATATTTTCCACTTTTGTTGTGTATGGCAACATTTATTTGTCAAAACTCTAAAATCGAATTTCAAACCCGTTTAGCGCATGATTTTTTACTCTACTTACATTCCAATGGAAAATTATCTCTCATTAACAGGAATCGATCTGTCTATTAAAGACTTCTTCTCGATAAACATACGGTTTTTCATCTAAAAACAAATCTTTACATATGATGAATCCATGCATGGTCAAACTGTGTCATATATTAGGCCAAACATATCACATTGCTTCGAACATTTCTTATCTAGCGTAATTCTATAATTTTAGAAATTAACCACAATCAATGAAACAATAAATATAGGCCCTCGACACCTACAAGGTTTGTAAAAATTAGTTTTGCTTTGATTAATGTTTGTTGCTCCAGCATCATAAATGTATTTTGATCAGTTTCTGTTCAGCTATGGGCCAAAAAACAACCCAGAAATGTTCTTAAAGACTCCAAACATGTAAAAAATATCAAAACTCCTGATTTTTACAATTTATGCGATATAGCGTGACCGTATTTCAACTGAGAAACATTTCGCCGGAACTCTTCGGCAAGTCGTTTAAAAATGAATAAAATAATTATGTTATGGTGAAATTATTAAAATGGTAAAAATTTAATGTAAAATATTCAAAATTCTCTATTCAAATATGATAAGAATTATACCTCTGAGACCATGATCATCACAAGCAATGATGCTGTTTTGAACATTTTGCAGCGTGTATGAAACGTGAACGAGACTGCGCAAAGTAACTAAATAAAACATTAATCGACGATTTAACTGGTTTAGCATACGTATATAAAAGATTTATGACGGGTTCCAAGTAAATAGCCTATATTATATAAAAATTCAACTAAATCTCACAAATAATTAAACTCCTGCATGGTTTTAATTATTGATGTGGATTTTTTGACATAGCCTACTGTGAATCGATCCTTTACCATTATGTTGTATTCCAAAAGAATATCTCATATATAGCAATGCTTTAAAATATTTTTCGAAATTCTGTGTTTTAAAATGTTAACCTTTGGACTGAATGTCCTAGTATCTATGTGATAATTCACAGATTATCATAGTTGATACGTTCATATAAAACGTCATGTAGTTTATCTATTACGCATGCAACTTATTAGATGACTAAATCACGCATGCGTATTCAGAGTTGTTGTTACGTATAATATTTTTAATTATCATTCGTAGTCGAATCCATAGATAGCCATATTACTGCGTTTGCGTATTAATGCATCATATACTTTTCAAGCAATGTATCTAATCATCTTTTAATTTACAACTGAAGATTTACTGCAAACAAATATGTTTTATGTATTCTAGCCAAATTATTTGTGTCACGTATGATGCTCTATACCAGGAGTGGCCATAGTTAAATGTATGAGGGTCAATTAATATCTTTTATCTTAAAAGCGAGAGCCGGACTAAATATAGCAATTAAATAATATGGCGTTGTTTATGTGAAGTTTACGGGTAAATTTTTATTACTAAAATCTCACCAAAAATTTGATAATTCCTGCAACTTTACTTAATACGATAATTTGGCTCATTTATACAGCGCTGGAACAATGGGATTCTTCGTTAATATCTAAAAAATTATGAATTTTCTTGAGTCCAATTTCATGGGTTACAGCATTTTTTATGATTTAATCCATTTAAACATAATTAATTTTACTAAGGCAGTTACATAATATGGGTCAGAAATGGTGATGGAAAATACACCTTTCATTTACCACAAAAAATATCCTAATAACCTTATAAATCGGTCTAACTTAATCACATGTTGGCTGAATTTTACAGGGTGATGTCTTGCAGCTTCTCATGTGTTATAAGAAACTGAAATGAAGGGTCTGTCACTAGATTAAGTATATGATCACTCTCAAAACATTTATATTTACTTGCCTCATGAGTATGATTTAATAAACTTAAACCGATGAAGGCCGAAGATTACAGATCTCTACTCTATACTCTTTATGTTTAGCAGTTAAAAAAATCAGTGTGGGGTAAATATCCTCACTGATTAGCAAAAATGATTCATACTTTAAAGCTAATTTAACGCTTGGATGTTGCCATTCAAAAGTCACAAGGATATTTGTCATATCTTCGAAATTACCAGTAAAGTGGTATTTAATGGGATTCATTACGTAAGATGTTCCGATTAATAATAAGTCGTTGATGATGATAATAATGTGATTTCATGATTAGTTTTGTTCATATTTTGCAATTGGTGTAGGAACTTATGCCATTATCTCCAAACTGAGATTAACAATTAATATATTAATCTCTCGTGACATCATCTAGACTTTTTTAAGTTTATAATTTATGTTTATAGTATATCCATAATAATGCTATCCAACGATTAAAATAATTAATTGCATGAAATTTAATTTAAAAGCCAGTATTGCTCCACAATAATGTGTTAACAGAAAGGTATTATTATTTACTATTTTTCTAGGTAAAAAAAGATTAATTATACAAATATTGAATAATTAATATTGCGGCTAGTTCGATGTCTCCTTTCTCTTTTTTTATTTCTCGTTAAGCCAGTTATTCAGGCATACGATCTTGTTGACATTATCGGAGTACAGTGAAGCTCTTTTCTCGGTTATTATGCTTCTTTAAGAGGAAAACAGTCTTTCGCAAGGAACCCTAGTCTCGATAGTACCTGGGTATTTTCGAGCAATTAAGGACAGTGACGGATAGGAACCTTCACGTAGCTTCCATCATTAGGGTGGACAATTATTTTCATCAATCTCAGGCTACTACCTAATCAGAAAAACGGCAAGGATTGCATTGGATTGTGTGCTTCCTGAATCATTATCCGAACTAAACAAATCACAGAAAGGCCTCTTCTTGGCCGATAGTTCAGAAGAACATGTTAAGAATGGACCATCTGAATCAGTATTGTTTACAAGACTGTGTAATTCTAGCCATATATTGTCCCATTCATGTTTTGGTATAGATAATGATTTTTAAAACGAAGGTCAAACGCTGTACCAATTTTAAACCATAATATGTAAATATAGGGTTTTTCGACCTACTTAATAATCCATGACTGCAACTTTATAAAAGTTGCCACAAATCAAAAATTTCTTGCATAGATGGGATATTATACTTTTAAATACTCATCTCGTGAATTCTTTGCTCATTTAAATTTTATACAAAATTTACTCAAGTTCAGCTATCACCCCAAAAGTTAGATTTAATTTTTGCCAAGTATCAAATAATATTTGACAAAGTCATGGAAAAATTGATCGCCAAGAATGACACTGAGATGCTGTGGTTCTAAATTTTGTTGTATTCAGCCATTATAAAATTTATTCCCCTCAATACGGTTGGAATAACCTATCTACGAATGGATTCTCTATAAAAACGTTCAAATCTTTCGATATTCAACAAAAAATAAAAACAACAGATTCCTAGTGTCGTTCTTGGCAACTAATTTTTGAATTACTTTCTCAAATCTAATTCGACGTTTGGCAGAAAATTAAATCTTACGTCGTGTAAGAGCTGATCTAGAGAAAATGTTTAAAATTTAAATGAGCTAAAAATTCACCAGATTACTAATGAAACTACAAGTATCCCATCTATGCAAGTAATTTCTGATTTTGGGCAACTTCTGTTGTTTGAAAATATTATTAAATAGTTTGAAAAACCCAATAATTCTAAAAAAAAATTTTTGAACCAGACCTAATGATGTTAAATGGAATAACAAAAGATAAATTAAATTTTATTTTTATGATTTATTAAACAAGTTTATCTAAGATTTAAAATAGAATGATGATCATATCATTCTCCTATTTAGAGCCCTTGAGCCAAAATGTCCTGCAGTCAGTGAATTTCAAATCTCAGATTTTTGATTCGTATCATTAAAAACCAAACTTGTATAAATTATGAGAATTCTGGTTTTAAAGGCGAAATATTTGGTGTATTTAACCAAACCCATATTGTTTTTCAAGGTCTGAGCAGTTTATTTAATAATTTGTGAAACATCGACTTTACAATTATAGGTAACCATTCCCAAGATTCCGAAACATCCAAATAATATTCACATTTATTTCAAAGCGCCTTTTATTCAGTTAATTTGTCTCTTTGCGAATCAACATCGCATAGTATCATTAATTCTGGCTGACATAGGATATCTTTATTGCTTTGATGTGATGTTCTTTTATCATGGAATTTTCACACAAAAGCATCGAAAATGGATCAAAATTTACAAACGAAACAATCTTTTACTAGAAACATAATCACAATGGTTTATATATATTATGTTCAGGTCTACTAGCAGCGTTGTGCGGTATAACTGGTGATTACTGAGTGGGCATAGATGGGTCTGTTCCACTCCGTGTAGGACTCACCATTAAATCCAACAACCGGCAGAGATCTTAATCAAGTATTATTCAACGATGATCAAAATCGTGTTGGTATCAAAGAATTTAACGTTGACATAAAAAATCCAGTTTTTCATGTATAAAAATGGTTTTAAATACAGTTATATCTGCCGAATTTTCTCTCAGTATATTTTTTCAGTTAATAAAAATCATCCTGAAATAGTTCAATTCTGTATTTAGGCAATTTAATCTGGTGAACTAAAATTTGATGAAAAAAATAAAATCGAAAAACGAATTGAAATTAAATTAAATAAAATTGTTCAGTTTTCAATAATTTCATTGCTTAAGGACCTTTAACAAACAGGGTTTTCAGGGCACATTCGTCTTTTGATTATTTCATTTAGTTTTGAATTTTACAGATACAATTTCATTGTAATATTGTCCAAACTAACCTCTGGGTTGGAAAAAGAGAAAAGATGGAAATTTTAAGTCTGCCTTAATTCTTTGAATATGGGGTTGGGCTTGGTTAGCACACATTTTTGGAATTGAATATTTTTTAAACTTATAACATATGTAGTGGCTGTTATAATTAAATGTGTGAATTTTAGGAAATTTATAGCTACACAAAATTCACCCTGCCTTCATGCACAACACACTACTTCTGAATGATAATTTAGATTTACCATCCTCCCTCCCCCTTTCAAAATTCGCTTGGGGTATTTTTCCCTGTTATGTTGTCTATACATTTAGGTTGAACGACTTTATTTTATCTCGGCTTGATCTGTTCAGAGGAATGACACGTTACTGGTGGTTGGATATTTGGTTTTTTTTTGACATTGGCCATTTTTTTTATAATTTACGTGCAGGTTCTTTTCTTTGTGTTCACGAAACCAAAAGTGTAAACTTTCATATTGGAGGAGTTTATAATTTTCGAATAATCCAACATTTAAACGTTCCACAAAAATCAAAACAGATATATGCATGAAAACTAAACTAAAACTTCACTAGGGTTTGTAGTAAGCAAACAGTTTATCTCTAGCTCTTCACCGCCGAGGAGCAGGCCTATCCTTCAGGGCCAGTAGCGACGACCTTGGCACATAAATCCAGGCGCTGTCGCGGCCTGGACCGTGCCTTGGTTAGCATGTAGCTGTGCCAACGGGTGTGTCGTTAACCGGAACCCTGGGGTGGGTTTGGTGTCTTCATGGCTCCTGAAGTCCCCTTTACCTATGGGGGAGGTCCTGTTGAGCATCGAACGTTAACAAAAATAAAACCTGAGGTAATATATCGTACATATCGCAACTAAAAACGAGTGTTGACGAACATTGCCGAAGATTCGGTTTATTCAATTACCCACATTTAATAAAATTTATTTAGCGTCGTTGGTAATTTTTATGCGCGAACTCGTAATAAATACTTCTGAAAAACGTGCCATTTTATATGATGTTAGTATTCATTGTTTAAATAAATTAAACCGGTGACAATAATAATCTATTAGTTCGAAAAATGTTTGCAAATAAATACCTGAATAAAGAAAAGAAAGCTCAGGATGAAACCAGGCGCATTCATTTTGGAGGGTGTGAGCTTGGCTGCGCTTACTCGGTAAATCGGGATCACGCCCTATGGCCTATATTCACATTCTCTACCAAGATGATGATATATTGTGTATTTAATGCTTCATTACGCATATAGTCTGAGATAAATTTATTTCAAAGAATATCTAATAATATAAATATGGGTCAGTGTCACGTAAATATGCATTAACAGCCCCAACGAAAGAGTTCTGCTCGGTTGGCAAAATGTATTTGATTGAGCAGTAATTTCAAGCTGTTCTTAACAACAATCATAAAATTCACGATGGAACCCATGGTGAAATATTAGTATCTACGAATCTAATACGGTTTATTTCATTCAATTATCTCCTCCAGTATTTTTCACTTGATATAATTTTTACAGTGATCAACGTTATTAAATTTTGTCTTCGTGTAACTCATAATCATGCGCAAAAACAAAATATTCAAAACTAATCAGACATCGGACTGAGCATTTAAGAAAAATCATAAAATTGTTGTTTATCTCAAAAAGAATCCATCAAAATTCTTACAAAATTTGCGTTCGAGTTTTCATAGTGTTATACAAAATATATCTGCAAATCAATAAATAACGTTAAAAAAGGTATCAAAAACATTAGAGGTTTCGTTGAATTCAAAAATATCCTAAAAATTACAGCTACTTAAATTAAAATGATGATTTAAATAACCAATTCTGAAACTGCACAGTTCATTTATTCCCTAAACTGTAATTGGTTAAATTATGCGTAAAACGCATGCGCTTGTATAAATTATACTTTCTTCCCCATGCCAAATTATAAAATTTTAACATTTCAAATGTTTATATTTTACTAATATTCAGTTTTTCACGATAACACCTTAATTGTTTTGAACCCGTTTCAATCAAAGAATATGTATGCATCTAAAATAGCAGTTAAAATTCTTGTTAATAATTTTTCTTTTGTGTCGTTTGTTATGGGGCCACGATCAACAATTTCATTTACCGGATTTTACATTCAATCGTTTCCACCACCTGAGCATGCGTCATCTGTTCTATGGCACATTATTAAATATCATGACAGAAAAAGAATTTTATCTGATGTAAAAGAACTATCATTCAAATGGTCAATTAAGACGAAAAAGAAATAACATGATCCATTTTATGTTAAACAAGTGCCGCACGCGCGACAGAGTAGAAACGATTGAAAATTGCGGTGGAAACAATTTAGTGTAAAATCTGGTAATGTTACAAATCTCATCGACTCCATTTGCAGCCCCATAAAACTATTCATGATCTTCACCTCCTGGTTGGTTACATTTTCAAATATTTTTACTGTTACCGGGTTTGCATTCAAAATCGTAAACCTTGACAATCGTAATCTCAATTTAAATAAAGAAATTATAAATTTATTGGAAAACTGTCAATCTCTGCATATGTCTTCCAGGTTTATACATTTATTCGATAAGCTTTCTGCATCAACCACGAAATTTGAAAGCGAATTCACGCGGATTCCTAGATAGGAATCCATCATCCTCCGCACCAAATCTTTTGTTCCATGTGGCAATCCATCCCTTCTTACACTGTTTTTAAGCATACTGAATGCTTTTTCTTATGTTTTTAAAAATGAACTGTATCTAGGCATGTATTTGAATTCATAATTGACTTTATCCATACAGTTTACTGCAGAGTGATGAAACCTAACATGATACATTATTGTTGTATAATCTCTTTCTCCCAAAACTGCCATTAATCATCTGAGGAAAATAAAAACGTTTCAGCATTAACGCCACTTCCGAGAACTGCATCACATTTGATAATGTTATAGCAGTTGATAACTAGCAGCATGGTGACATTTTGTCATCATGAAATCGGAACAATAGGTTTTTGGGTTTTTCCTACCCTTGACCACCCATGAGATTTATTTATATGTAGATTGAATGGACTTTCATATACATATACAATATGGGAATATCTTGAATTAGGGAGGATGGATTGGTGTCACAAAACATACTCCCTTCTTTCCGCTTAAATTTGAGGGTCATTTTTTCAGGAACCGGCCTGGTTATTTTCCACGGGTAATTGTTTTTCTTTATACACCTCAAAACTGTTGTGTGGCATACATTCAATTCAAGTGTGTGGAATATTTTCGAATCGTTATGGTACACTTATCAGCTACTAAATGCCATAAATTTGATTTTAAATCTCGAGAATGATCTTGTTATATCTCCTCCCTCCTCTTTGATCTGCCTCAATATGATTTGATGTCTCGTATTTTTTTCAAAAATGCCCGAATTGTCGTTCCCAGAATATCGAGAGTCCTTGAAACCGCGCTTACTATCTTCCTCTCTTCTTTAAGCAATTTTATAATTATTTTCATCATATCCAGGAACTGGTTTTTTAGAATTGTTGTTTGAAGCCAAGGAAAAAAAAATAAAGGTCACGATTTTGAACGCAAACCCCAGCGTATTTGCCAAATATAGGCTCACTATATTCAGTTCTTTGAGGCCAATATCTAGATTTCGAGTTCCTTATACATTTCCTGCGGTGAAGTGAATATAAACATTCGGAGGGGACGTCGTTACATTAATTTTATAAAAATCTGGATAGTATGTATAATATCCTAGCCAAAGACCAAATGTCGCTAATGGCCTCGTAACTTTAGAGTGACAGGTAACTCACTGGACAGACGGAGTAAGTATTTCAATCTTTTAACCGTGGCATTCTAACGTAGTGGAAAATATTATGGTTCATTTAATTGGCTGGATTATGATATGGCTTCCAAAAAACCAAACTAGATAAAGTTGGCTGAGCAAAATCATAATATTCAACGGTATGTCATCTCAGATTTATAATATCCAAATTTGAAACGCAGCTTCCGCTAGTATTACGAAGAAAACATAATAGCTCTCGAAAACCTAAGCATGAAGCTTTCCTCGAACATTTTTATTCTAGACATGCGCCTTAGGATTCAAATACAATGCAATGTTCTGCGAATAGTGATTCATTTGACAAAATTTGGACTGGAAATTCTTCAGAACTGGTTCGAATAAGTGAAAATTAATTCTCACCATTCCAAATCATGATATGGTCGTAATCTCGACGACCTTTTATAGAATCTGCTTAGTTACTAATAACTGGATTCACCAATAGATCCTAACAAAATTCAACCATAGAAGAGAAAGTTGTCAGAAATCACGGTGGTGTCGTTCAGGCGCCCAGGTACTGCAACCATGATAACAGTGTCTTAGCGTTGTCTCATGACTTTCAGATGGTGGCGGAAATGTTTGCAATTACACACAAAAACAAATAAGCGAATTACGAGGAAGTTATTCGAATTTTATGTTGATCTAGTCCAACAATTCACTCATAGATCAAATATGTTTGGCTAATATATACCTTAATAAAGAAATATTCGATGAAGGTGTTGCTAAAATTGTGAAAAGAAGGTTTATTTCATCGCTTGTCTGGTCATCGCAAAAAGCCGAATATTAGTATAGCGCATCGATTTGGGAAAGATGACAATTCTTTTGAATAGATAGAAAATTTTGTAGAAAATCACAAAAATCTTTATACCTCAAATTTTTTAACTCGATCTCCAAACATTGATGGCTCCAAAAGTTGTTGAGTTACCATAACAATTTTATCCTACCAAAGTAGAATTTTATGACGAAATTTATTTTGCAAAGACGAAAATTTTTATTTTTTGGCATATGAGCTTGAGAATACTAAGCGAGGGGTAATTTTTTGCAAAAATTCTCCTTGAGTGGTTTTTTTAATCAGAAAATCCTTATTTTTTCTTCGGCAAAACGGAAAAATTGGTAATTGATACTTTACATTCATTCAAGCATTAATTAGAAGATAAGCACGTTCCAAGTATTCTTGGAATTCAACAAAATTTTCTTTTGGATTTTGCTAAGAATATCACTATTTTTGAAAATTAGAAATATTGGACACATTTGAAACGCCTTGGTGGTTTTTATGTCATTCCAATCAAACCGTCACTCTAAAAGGCGCGAATATTTGTTTATTTATGAACTTTGCATCGGTTAACAACTAGTTTGGTGATACTTGTTTCAAGTTCACCCAGTATTTCTGACTTTACTCCAAATTATTTGGCAATAGTTAATTTACGGAAAATGGTACTCTGAGTTCTCATCATATTTACTAACAAGAGACCCTGTATTTAAATATGGAATGTATATGCTTGAAAAACGCCCTACAGAGTTCCTTTTAATTTCTTCTATCAATCTGCATCATTCCTTCGTCTAAGTCAATTTATAATTTTAATTATACCATTTACTTTCCGAAAAAAAATAACTATTTTGCAAGGTCAATTGCTTCTTGACCTTTTAAAATGGATTTTCCATTAGCCGTAAACCCGTTTTCTAAAAGTTCATTCAAGAACCATGAGTGTGGTGGCCCTCATCTGCGAGCCAACGATCTGAAGATCTTAGCTTTAATTTTAACATACGTGAACACAGAAGGATTTCAGAGAATTACTGTCTACTGGTTTCAATCAAAGTCATACCTTCAGGCTTATATTCTTAAGATTTTCAAGAAAACTGCTGGTTTAATGGCGAGAAAACACCAGAGATCGTATTTAATGTCATCTCTGGAGTCAAAAATACTTTATGATTCTCGTATAAAAAGAAAACACTGTGCTCAATTAGAGTGGTTAACGACGCAAGGATAAAGTATGAGCTCGAGACTTGGGAGTACATTTGTGATCAGCATCAAATTTTGATTACAAAGTTCCTTCTGTCACGTTATATGAAAGATAAGTGCATTCCAAGTATCTGCTAGCTTGCTCCACATCAAACAAAATCACGTCTTGGGCGATAGTAAATCTGTATGATAATGTATGGTGGTGTTAAAAGTATCTTTCGCGACCAGCAATCAGGAGCATGTTGTGGTTGTTGAAGAAATCGACACATCAAACCAAGGTAAGTGATTTTCGAACTCCCTAATCATTGTCAGCAATGTGTTTTAGATATGATTTAAACCATCCAAAAGCACAGACATTAGTTCTGACCAAGTAAACCACTTGTGATGTAAACAGAAATTTATCAGACTACCTTCATCATTAAGTTATTTTAAAATTAGATGCACATATATCGCGATTACTTATCCGAGCATCCCGTAGATGTGCATCGACTTCCATCGATGGCATTCAACCAAAGTATTTCTCATAAGAGAGATACTGGTTTGCAAAGATAATTGAACGACACTTAAATCTCGTTAAACGCGTATCATCTACCGATCAATTGTGCTAAACCAGCTTCAATATAACTACGAAGCGTAGTCTTGAATGTGGTTTTTTTAATTATTTCATCTCAGATTTGCAAAAAAGTGTTAGATGTTTCGAAAGATCGATCCAGATATTCAGAATTGGTTATCGTTTGATCTGTTATGACTCCACACGGGCTCATGTCTGTTATACTGTTTGAGTGCTTCAAAAATGTGCAAGTTCGTAACACCCTTATTATTGACTCGGTTTTCCTCCTGGTCATTGTTTAAAAAGATTCATCATAGGGGTTATTTACGGTCAAGTATTGTGAGTGAATCTTCACTAAAAATGTGGGTGTTTTAAAAGTGTTCTTCGGATGGAGTGGTGGTATGAGCGATCTGGAATGTTGTAACGGAAGCTTTTAAATTTTATATCCATTATAAATTCCCATATTTTAGCAAGGCCTGACGAAAAGATCACTTCTAGATGTGTGAAAACTTGTTATTTCCACGTGGAGCGAAAGATTGTGAGCAAAGAGAAATATTCGGCTGGTATTTAAAGTAGATCTTTTTTCGGGGTTTATGGTGTCACCGCCAAATTACAGAGGCGAGGATTCAACAATCATAGTTATTATACGTGGTAAGCTAGAAAATAAGTTAAGGTGAACCAAACTATATATTCTCCCCCAAGTTTCGTCGGTTGCTTCATTTTCTGCATCTCAACAACCATACACATTTTTTGATAATCATTCCATTTGTCTCCAGTTAACTCTAGAGGTTCGCTTGGCTACACAGAGAAGGCCCTAGATTCGTTACTGGTAAAAGTTGGAAGAAAGGATGCTGACGACGTACACGTAAACTGGTTTTAAAATCAGCTTTCATTAGTTTCTGTTTGCAAACATGAGAAATTGGCACACAAAAATTTCGTTTGTTTTCGTGTATCACATGGTGGATTTTTATCAGCTCATATCATAAGAAATATCCTATTGAATGATTTAATAACTTTTGGACTTTTATAAAGGAGCTATTCTTCGAAATCCGCTGATAAATCTCATGGATAAGTTAAAAAAATTCAACCTATTATTTTAACTTGAAACTTTCATTCAAAATCAGCATGGAATAGAAAAAATTTGTATAGTTGACCTTCCAAAAGGTTACTTGATGTGTTGATGTTTTATAGCAGGCTTCTTGACCCCGTATTATAACATTCCTGAAAAAATTTTCGAACGTTTTTAAATGACTTAAACCTATTAAAAAAAAACTTTTCAAACAGATCGTTAATTCATTTAAAAATGGGAGATCACCTTGCGTGATAGCTCATTTAAGATATTTGAAATGTGAATAAGTGCCCATCTTCACTTTATAGCAACTTATTGCCATTCTGGTTTTTTGAGAAATTTAAATAATTTTTACCTTTACCCGTCAGCTTAGACATGTTCGCTACGTATCATATACCTGAGTGGTATGGTGACGATTAATCTAAGGGTCGTCACTGAAGCCCGGCTACCAGCTTCGTCAACTATATCCCTTGATGTCAAATATCTGGATCGGCTTTAAAAAAATCGCGATTATCTCTTTTGCTAATAATTTACTTTGAATGAAGTTAAAGGTCAACAATCCGGTTCTTTGGCTCCTAGGAAGCGAAAACAAAACAGTTCCGATGGATCAAAGACTTCAATTTTATCTAAACCTGAAGACAAGAAACCGTGATGTTAAATACTGCTCGTTTATAATCAGGGTGATGAATCACCAAGATGGGGATTCTCTAGAATCTGGTGAGATTCAGACATCGATGTCGATGCAAATTCTCAATTTCCTCAAATGAATTACTACAAAAAAGCGAGACACTAAAAAGAAAGCTTAACGCGTTTTGCATCCATTATGGGACACAGTGCAATTTAATTTTTTGCTACAATTTTTCCTGTTACTCAAAAACTAAGCAAAAATAAAGTGTGGGTCAATAACAATAATAGAACTATTTATTAGTCTCTTTGAATATCGTCAATGCGTATAGAGTCATCAAAAATCTTTCGTAACGTGAAAAATACGTTGAAAACGTGCACATAAAAAATATTGTCACGCGTTGGATCCAAAACGCGGTAAATGCATTTAATATAGAGTTTGGCCTGTGTATTTTTTCGAGTTTTTACTTAACAGGAAAGATTTTAGTAAAAAATTGAGTCTTGCGCACAGAAGGTTCTCAAATGGAAACCTTTAGTCCCCCTCCCCCCAATTTGATGGATACAGTGACACATAATGGATGCAACACCCTTTAATTTAAGCAAATGAGAAAAAATTTGTCAGCCTCTCAGAATAGTGGAAGATGATAGAATTTAAGTAAAGTAAAGAGCACCCGCTATTAAACAATTTTTGTTTCGCTTGACCCTCTATTTCTGGTAAATTTTTGCATAATGGGTAAATATTTTAATAAAAATTTGAATCTCACGTAAGCAAAATATGTCCCAACATGAAATCATGGCGTCCCAAAATGGATGCAAGACCGGGTAAACATATTTCTTTTTCAAGGACTATATTCATCATTTTGCTTCCCTTCAAAGATAAAAATGGGCCGTTCTCTGCCCATTTTACGAATATATTACTTCGTTAGTTACCACCGTGTCCAAAAAACACTCGGCGTTGAACTCCAAAATTAGTCCTCGTCTTCTTATCCAGGATTTGTCATCATGTTGAAAGTGTGTAAGATAGTATGCTTTTTATGATTAACCTAAAATGGGAATCAGAAAGCAACATTAAAACGGCCAAGGATATCTTTTGTTACTAAAGTTAACTTTTTCTTCGAATCGCTTTAATTGAAGAACCAGAGATTTTAGAACGTCCATCCTCGTTTCTGGAAATGCTATTAAGATAATTTATGAATTTTTTTCGATGAAATGGTTCTTTATTGGAGATGAGTTTTTGATATCACGGAAACAATGAGTTTGAGCTGTTGGATTAATTTTTTTAAGGATAAAGGGAATTTATCATCGATATAGACAATTAAATAGTATGTACATAGTGTCATTTTGAATGCCAGTGTAACAACTAGTTCGGCTAAGTTTCAAAATTAACATTTTTATGCCAAATTATTGAAACCTGATTCTCACTTCGCGCTGTTAAACTTCGTTTTGAAAGACATTTGAATCGTCAATACTTCATAAGAAGAAAGATCTCCAAGTTTACAAAACTTGATTTTGTTGAAGATCGAGGCATTTGACACTCAAAATTTTTACATCTTCCGGTCAGTTTCTTAAAAGATTCTAGTTGTGGCCATGAAATAAAAAAATCAAATTGAGTAAATAGTTGTATCATGCAAATCAAGGATATTCAAATTTAAGTTAATGTTGACGGGTACTTCTTCGTCAGTGGCGAGGTACAGATAAATTACATTTAGCAATAACTTAAGGCCTCCAGATATGAAATAATATTGGGTTCATCATCAAATTTGGTTCAGGAGGTTATTGACATCAGTCGATGAATGAAGGCTTTTAAGTTGGACCCCAAAGACCAGAATTAATAGATTTCAATCACACTCCTCATAAGCTTCGAGTGAGCTGATTCGTATTTCTAATTTTTTCGAACAGAAATTTTTTATGATATATCAAAGTTGATTTTCATCCGTCAGGAATTCAGACTTCTTAATTGTATGCGTTCAGGAGTTGAACATTTTTTACCTTGACACCCAGGGACACTTTCAACATTAGAGTTTCTTGGTGGATTACTCCGACATCCGTACCACCAGTTTATGTTATAATACAGGGCTGACAATTCGATCGCTACAGAGCATGCGCATGTAAAATAGTTTCACTACGTTGTATAAAGATACATTTCAAGGCCCACTCAGATAATTGTCAGTTTCATTTTTAGGATAAAGTGTGGTAAAATCATCTGCGCGTCAGTATCCACCGCGGATGGTAGGGGACGTGAGACGACAGAAAAATTTAGGGTCTTGATTCACCATGATGGGGACATTGATGGAAAACATAAAAACACTCTTTTCGTGAGGTAAGTGCGGATTCGGAAAAATTCTGAAACATCATACATATCACAGCTGGATGTTTAATTTCATCCAGATGATAAATATACCCGAATTGTGATGGTATTTTGGACTCAATTGGTCACAAAATGTCACTTGAAATCCATTATTATATCACGTCTTAGAACTAAACTTTGTAAAAACATCCTATTTATTCGACAAAGATTGCTACGTTTGCACTCGATAACATTGCAGAAAATCTACTATATTTCTTTTTACTTTATCCTAAATTGTTTGAAAAATCTCACTTCGACATTTGAAAGTTAAAAGGTTAATCACTAAAAAGCTTCAACTTTAGGATCATACATCTGACTGAGAGTCAACTGTATTTGCAGGCACCCAGCATGGCATTAATCACCCCATATGAAGGGGCCATGATATTTGGTTTGAAAGTGTAATTCACCCGACTTTGTATCAATCCATATGAACCTCTAAAAAGTGTGAGTTGATTGGTATCGTTCCCAGACAGCGAAATAGTCATTATTGGTGGAAAGTTACAGATCTGGTGCGGATTTGGCTAACAAATAAAAAAATGTTTTGGATTAGAATATAAAACAAAGTTTGAAAATTTGCTTGATTGGTTCCAAAAATTCAAACATGAGCGATTTGTAAACAATCATCCACGTTTCCGAAAAATTATCGTTAAAACACGTTTTTGAAAAACGTTTTCTCAAGAATTGGAAACAAAATGCAACATGCCACTTCAGACTGAATTTATTTTTTCAGATTTCTTTCCAATGAAAAATGTTTACAACTACAAAATGAGCTGGGATTACAATATAAAACTCAAACTATTACAACTCCTTTCTTTTTTGCAGTAAAAATTTGACAACATAATTTGATAGGATCATAACTTTTCTGTTTTCAGTTCACAAAGATAGCAGACCATCGAGCATGCATTATTCCTTCAAGTTTAATTCTCCAATTGTTTATTTTTGGGAAAACTTAAGCGTGAAAACTTCAACAACTACTAATCACCAAAACCCGAGTTTCATAGTTGATCTGAATGTTTGGTCCCATTTTATAATCTAGGTCGTCTAGTATTTCCCATCAATTTATTCGAAAGGACGTCTTGAGTCATATATAAAACCAATCTGCCGAAAATTAGTTTACTTTGGAATTCTGAAATAAATTTACGTTCAACTCCGGTTTAGTGCACAGCCTATAGATAAGAGAAAAGTGCACTTAACCAGAGCTAACTCTAACTAAAACAATTGCCAAGTCCTACCATACAAATCAGAATGGTCTGTTTGCAAAAAAAAACTTAAAAGGACACGAATGTCGTGACATTGGACGTTTCAATAATAACACTCACAGTATATCATTCATCAAAGATCTCCAAAACTTGTAAGCCGAAAAGCTAAAGTATGAGATTTTCAAGGACTATGACATAAGAATATTCGATAAGTTTCTCCATAAGCACATGGTCCAGCCATATAATGGATTGGGTGATGTTCAAGAAATGTGCAGTAAGTTGTAAATCCGAACTTTAACGCTAAAAATCTAAAATATGTGTTCAATATTAAAACTCTTTTTTTGATCATTTTTTTAGAATCTGAAACCAATTGAACGAAATCTCTATATTAATAAATATGGAAACCTTTGAATTACTTCGAAGATTTTACAAATGACGTTGGAAACCACCCGACCATCTGTTACTATAAGAAATACGATTTTTTGGTCATATTAGTGCCATTTATATCTTCAGAAATTTGACCAACTTCATCTTCCTTAATAACTTTAATGATTACGGGATTTAAATGGATGCATCCAGTCGATTTAGCTTTGAGAGGCGACCAGGCAATTTGAGATCTATTTTGCAACTCAAATACTCATCTGCCTTATCGTTGATCTTATTCTTGGGTATGACAGACTGTGGTCTGTGAAACGTAAAAAAAGTGGTGATTGGCTCATGATCCTTGATGCAATACATCCTCGGATTCTACAATTACTATTGAGGTAACATTCATCATGGCATTTAAATCCGTTTGTGGGAGAACGGTTGATTCAATAATTGAGCACATGGTGGGAAAATTCTTATCGTATTTTTCCAAAAACTGATTATTCAAAGAAATACAGTTTTGTAATCTTGGGCGCGCGAAACTTCGTAATTCTTGAAGCATAAAAATAGGCGATAATGAATTAAGTATTGAATACTCGCGATCTGAATAAACATATTTACACCTTTTGAAAGTAGGATGTAACATCATTTGCGATGCTTTCTTCTGCCTCTTGCAACTTTAAATGGGGATGAGATATCGCATCATTGTATGCTTGACGTATACGCTAAAAGTAATCCAATCACCACTTTTTTTGTCCTTTTTTTGTAATCAGATGATAAAACCTCAATCAATGTTGCGGAAAACCTTAAATATGGCGGCCTGGTTGGCGTAGAACTTCTCAAGTTGATTTATATCGTTCAACAATTGGACCCATCGTTTGTGTTCATGTGAATTCATTGCGTAAATATTTTTAGCCATTTCTTGGGTAAAACGGTCTATAATTGGATGAATCATACGGAGAGTGTTATAGCGTACACTTGTGAGGTCTTGGGTGGAAGAGGTGAATTTGAGAAAAGACCCAAAACTGGACGAAAAAGGTTCAAAATTCTTAGTTTAGATTACCAAGCAATTTGAATGAGTTCCGAACCATTATTACCAACGATTTGATCGATTCTCCTAGACCCTGTATATTCTGATATACGAAATTTGCTTACGGACTCAATCTCCTTTATGAGTGGGCATATGGAAAGCACCTGTTCCCATTCCATCTTTAGGACGATTAATTAAATTAGTTGGTGATTCTTCTGCGCAAAATCAGCCTAAATTTTACATGGATTGTACGTTATGACAGAATCTTAAGCATCAAAAATTATGCCCAAATAATTATGAGCTTGGAATGATTAATTTTTTGATTGAGAAGAGTGACAATGTAAGGTTTTTGGTTTGAATATCTCCGCAATCATGGCAAACGTGACACTGCATCAGACCCATATCAAATAAGAACCCATGTGTTACCCGGTTCGATTATAATGACCGATTGTTTTCGGTCATATAATAATGTCTCCAACTTTTTTACTCATTAAACTGTGAACCAGAGTTTAACATTTAAGGATCCTGAAACAGGTGCCCATACAAATACTATTGAAGGGACCTGGATTGCCCTGAAATATCAAATTCCCCCAAGGAACAGAACCAACCCCTTGGATGAAGATGGCAACATTGAGGAGAATCTCTTAGATGACCATCTGGGAGAATTCATATGCAGACGAAAGCACTCTGGCGATCTGTGGGGGTGGATTCATTAGAACATCACAAGAAGTTATATATCTATAAGTGTTCATTTTTTTATTTTACTCTTCTTTAATGAATGATTTTGAATTTCCAGATAATAGCTACTAGGCATTAATTTTTAATAAGGTAATTTCATATGTTTAATACCTTGTGTATGCCTGATTAATTTTTAATATGATCTGATTAAAATATTAAGGGGGAAGCATAGTACACTTCAACCGAATTAAGGGTTGCATTTTGTTAACACACGATTTTTAACATGGAAAATAAATTTTAACAAATTATAGCATACAAGGGAGGTCTGCTCTAATTTTCGGGGGATTTTAAAATATCGAATTTTTTGAAAATTACAAACTCCTTTAAATATAAAGTTCACACCAATTAAGGTTTTTAACACCGAAAAAAGCGCTTTCGATCGAATTGTTAAAAAGTAGTCAAAAATTAAAAAAAATTACCAAACCCATAATTTCACAAAATCTGCCACCTCTAGTGAAGAAACTTGCCTCCGGATAGTTCATGCATGTATAAAAATCTCCTGGCCCCCAATCTCCAAACAACAAAACTAGGAAAAATACCCCAAATATAATTTGAAAAGTGGGAGGTCGAAATTCTTATTACGGACAGTGCTTTCATCATTTCGAAGTAGTTTTGCTCTTTTAAGGAATCCGAATTTTGTAATTTTTGAAAAATGCACCATACTGGATATTTAAAATTTCATGAAAATTACGACCACCATATGCTATAATGTTTAAAAGATTATTTTTCATGTCAAAAAGTGTGCTAACAAGACGCAATCACAAATTCAACGGGTGGTGGCTTACTGAAAATTTGCGTCTTTTCCAATTTTTCCCTACCAACACTATTTGTTTTTACCCAGTTAAAATTAATTTATATTTCTAAAACTGAAAACTCATTAAAATAAAGACTTTGAACTTCCAAAAGACTAAAAAGATCTGAAAACTTTGTATATATGGCACAACATAATATGTGGTTATTCTTAACAATGTTTCTGCACATCGCACGATATTTTTCACCCATTTTTTCGCTGAATAATTATCGACATCATGTTCAAAAAAGTCAAAACGCACTTGAAATATCAGTACGGCGTTCCAAAATATAGGTAGTTTCGATCTATTTAATAATCTTTGCAACCTATTTAATAATCCACTCAAACTATTGATTAAAAGTTGCCACAAATCCAAAAATAATTGCATGACAAGGATAATTTACTTTGTTTAATCAACTTTCATTTTTTCAGTGCATCTAAAAATTCTCAAGTACACAAATAGCGCAAAACTTGAGAAACCCTATTTGAACTAAAATCGAATGTTTGCTAAAACAATAATAACATTTGCTGTAAGTGAGTCAAAAAAGGCGGAGAGTATTTCTATTCGTTTGGTTCTTTAATTTTGTTAGAAATTTGCATAATTTCACAAACACTGTATTTCGATTTATCAATCTGGGAATGGATTCTATGTATGGTGGAGGTTTGTAATTATTCTCGATCCGCCATAAATCAAAATAAACCCAAAACTTCCTCGTTCGATTTGCTCGCAAACATTTGTTTCATTCGTCTTCACACTCTGATTCGTGTTTGATAACAAACTGTTTTCACTTTTTTAACTATTAAAAACATCCGAATGACATGTAAATATAAAAGGTTGACAAATAAAGGTTAATTCCTTTCGTTTAGTTATTTTTGGATTTGTGACAACTCTTATTAAATAGGTTGCAAGTATTATTAAATAGATCGAAAACCTCAATAATTATTCAATTGATACAGGTTTTTCCGGTTTCGAGTTTTTCTTGTTTCAATAACTTGAGCTAATCTTATTTGCCAGTTTTAAATGTGTTTTACCCTAATAGCGGGGAGTTAAAAAAAGTCCCAATTATTGAGACAATGAACAGTGACTCGCAAACCTACCCCATTTCATTCCCGAATTGCTTTTTACGGTCTAATAACACGCCAAATGGCTAATTTTTCCAAAATTCTTGACCAACAGGGAGGTATTTGCAATTCTTTGAAAATAGTTTATTTTTTGGATATTAAAATATATTCCACTTCCCGTTCTTTTCTAAAGATGTTTCGTGTCCAGCTGTATTCATGGACGAGACTTCCATTGGCCATTTTATGATAATATGTAACCGATCGGAGACGAAAAACATCAACAATGATGACTTAACTTTAATTTAATTAAAGCCCTGATGGTAACAAAATTTAATAATAAGTCACAATATAGTCAAATTTAGGAGAAATTTGTTGCGGCAAAAATAAGGCAGCATTGAATATGTTCGTATTGATAATTCTAAGCAATCCATAATCTAAAACCTATCGTAGGCGGCAGCGGCGGATTCATTGCCAGATAACTTGAGAGAAATGGAGCCTTTTATCATAAGGTAACTTTAAGTTCTGATAACAACAAACATTTATCTATAATAACCCAGCCCTTGATTTTCACCCATTTTAAATCCTACGTAATATCAGCACTATCCATAAACATCCGTTAATAGCCACCACCTCGCTGACACTAGACTGAGTTGATGGTGTGTATTATACAATCTGTATTTTCTAAAGCATATTTGTTGATGAAATAGTTTCATGAATATTCAGGATTTTTACTAAATAGTCTTGATAAATCATCACCTAAGCGTTTTATCATCGTGAGAATCAACTGTTGTCCGCATCCCTGTTGTTGAGTTTGTCTTTTATTCTTTAGATGTACATGTAATAGAGAAACCCTATCAACGCGCCATACAATGATAACATTTCATTGACGTGGTATTAAGTGTGTGTTCGGCAACTAAACCCGTGGGAGTTTAAAGTGTAGAGAGAGAGGGTACAGAATCTGTGTTAAGATTGTTCTGTGTTATTCAAAAATCGCCATGACCACATTTTTATGAGTTTCTTAAGTTACTACCTCACCATTTTGTTGGGGTTTGTGAGGCATCAATAGAATTTTAAATGAAATTTTCAAACTTTTAATCCCTATTTAAAAATTTACCTAATCTCTATTTTATCATTTTTCGATTAACCATTTTGTAATAAAACAATATTTCAATTCAAGATAGATCTTTAATGAGTCGCCTGCTTCGATATTTTTTTTCAAATTTCATGCCGTGGTTCATCTATTCCGAGCCTTAGTAATGTGAATTTTCAGAGACAAGGGGATCAGCGTCTGCATGTCTTTCTCATTCTATAATCGTCATGGCAGTTCAGCCGGTCCTTAGACATTTTCAAAAAACCATTGAAATTCGAGAGAGTGATGGTATTTCCAAATCACGTGGGCAACTTCCCAGATTCCTTTTTTTCCTTTTTGAGCCAACACAAAACATAAAAGATATATCACCCAAATTTTTGATGCATTGTCGATTTAAAATTCTAAGTATGGGATTTTAAGGGAATCCACAAAAGAATCCATTTCTACCATGAATTGCGGGTAGACGACAAGCGTCCGATTGAACGTGTTTGGATGTAAAAGCAGCAGTGGCATTTAAGTAGTACGAGATGATTTTCAGATTCTTTCTGTTTTTAGTTCAATTAACCAGTCATATAGCCCTGGAATCTTGACAGAAAAACTTCTAACAAACGGCGGACACAAGAGATGAACACAAGGAATTCGAGCATGTGCAGTCTGATCAAGTGCTGCCTAAGTATGGGAGAACATCGATAATCTATAAACAAAAGTTAATTTATTTATCAGCTTCCATTAACTACTACGTACATTTGTAAGCTATCGTGGTATGATTGATCATTTTCTCTTTTTATGTTTCGTATTTACCTTACCTGGTGACATCTCTGGATAGCGTCCCATACACGAAACAGTTATGAAATAGAATGTCTTGCCGATTTTTGTTTCTTTAGCGTGTTGTTCAACAGAGATAAAAATCGGTTAGTACCAGGATTAACCCTACATGAACTTGCCAGGGTACATCGCCTATTTTTTACACGTCTCTACAGCCTTGTTCATAATTCCAAATTACAGACAAGAACTTGCATTAAATATTTAATCAAATATTCTTGGTTTGTGATTTTTCTTATTCGGAATTAGCCTCATCCACTAAAAATTTAATCCATATTTTAGTTGTGGATAATTGTTTCCTCTGAGATTTTTAGACGGTGAGCCATATCGCGATTCTGGCGATTTTTTATGAGTGTTTGAAGATGGATCTTATCCAGTCTTCAAGTTAAATTTAACCACCCTTTATCCAGCCCGAGTAAGGGTAGGTTCTGACTAAACCACCGCAGTTGAACGTGAAAGGCTTTAAGTGTATTTAAAATACGTTGAGATAATGATTCTGATTCGACGAAACGGCGTTTATAAGACACAGATATGCTGTATGCGTTTTGAGAGGAAGTGATAAGTGTCTCGTTGGATAATTAACTTCTCTCAACTCAAATTGATCACAGTTTTTTATCGACATTTCATGCACGCCTTCAGAAGTAAGGGGATTAAGATTAGAACTATAACAGATTACAGGTTTCAGCCCTCTGGAATTTTGGAAACCCAATCTTTAGTTTCAAGGTCATCACACTATCCTATGAATTATTACTGAAGATTTAGCATCCAAGTATACCCAAAACGTCATACCGTAACTTTTCATACAAGCTGAGCTGTTTAACGCCTTGTTATTCATACGTCTTTTCATAGATAACCTTTCATACTTCACGTCTCCCTCCATTCGATCAAGTTTAATTTAGCCAACATATAAAGACATAATTTCTGCCTCTTGTATCACATTTTGCAAGAACCAGCAGTTATAAACTACTTTCAAGAAGTCGACAGAAAAGATGGCCTTGAGTCGTTGGAAGAAAAAAAATCTGGGATGACATCGTTCTTCTAACTCAACAGAAATCCCCATTAAACATTATTTGCATTGTAAGCCAAGATTATTCGTCGTTCTCAAATCTAAAATTTCCCAGTTTATGGCCTGTTGGCTTGATATACATCCAATGCTCTTCATACAGTTAACGTTCGGATACAAGATTGTATGAACCTAATATCTCCCCGAACTGAGGTTTATACCGTGGGATTTCATGTGAAGGCTAATTCAGATATATCTAACTGTTTTTGCATGTCGTGATTTGATGTATTTCGCAAGTCGAGACTCAGGTTCGATTGTGTCTAACTCATATTTACCATTTCGGTTCGTTAACTATTATAAGAAGGACATCTGAACACTTTTTAAGGTTTTACTACGCGGATACTGCTCCACCACTTTTTGCCACAAGCTAACCAAACTCCTCCTCCCTGTTTTTTATTTAGTTTATCACAATATTTTCAATAAAATTTTTTTATCGATGTCATAAAATGGCATTTTTTATTGTATTACAGAGTAATATTGATAGACGAATTTGGTTTCATAACCTGAACACTGTCGTCATTTTATGGGCCAATTATCAAAGGTCTTCACAGATTATAGCCTGAAGTTGAAATGCGGTCATTTAAATAGGATGAAAGGCCTCATATGAGCCGATACAGATTCATATGTCGACATAAATAAACAATTTCATAATTTAGAGTTTTATAATTACATTTTTAGATGCGATAATTAGACCATAGTTTTGTGTATAAGTCTTTCAACTGTGACAATGTATGGGTCATTCCTAACGACTTTTTGAAGGCACGGCGCCATTTATTTCAAATTTATTTAATGGAAAAATCATTTCCATTTGGTTTAAATCAAAAAGGGCCATAAAGTTTTCTTTCTTAAAATTCGCTTGCAATCATGTGGCGAACAAATCGTGTTTTGTTTTAATTTTGATGCAATTGATGAACCTTATTGATGATTATCGCTTGATTACAAATTTTATATCCTTATAAGAGGTTTGAAATGTTTCATTGCATACAATTCATGTTTCGAATTGGCTAAATTTTACACCAGATCAAATATATCCATCTGCAATCCAACAACAAGAAATTCTATCCGAGCATATTTTGTCCTACTTGTTTGGATACATCAAAGTGGGGTGTTATCAAATTCCAATCTCGCAAAATCCAATTACTAAATATTGACCATGGTTATCAACTCATACGTCAATTGGAAGCGAGAATAGTTTTCACGAACTTTCGGGTCTTTCCGTCGATGAAATAAACGAAATTATAAAAATCCAAACATACTCCCGGAATCAAGCAAAATTCAAGACTATTAAAGTTGGCAATCTTCGTCACCTTTCCGTGACGACAATCAGTCCAAATGTCGAGAATGATTTGGTTGGATGTTTCACATGGATGCACATCGAGAGACGCAATATCAGAAGTCGACAAATCAATAAAGACACATCACTGGAGGTTTGATCGGGGTTTTATTTAGATAATCGTGAAAGAGAACATTCAGGGAGTTATTGACGGAGGTGACGACCATAACGACTGAGTCAAATACATTTCCAAGGCTCGAAATGTATACGAGCAGAACGTAGACATTGTTTACCAAAGGAACAGATTTTTGGCGTTTATAGCTAATCGGGATATATTACCAGGGGAGGAGTTTTTGAACTGGTTATCGTGTCAAAAGTGGTCAGATTACTTTATCACTCCTGGAAATCATTTTCAACAGGCCCGATATGTTTCTTTAAACATGCAACCACAACTAACGCAGTAGTATGAAGCTCAAACATGCTCTATGGAATCTTGTAGAAACTCGGGGATTGCGTATCATCCCACTCCTCAGAATGATCAACCGGTCTCTGATTCCAATGAATGCTCTATTTATGGTTCCAAATGCTCATGCCTGAGCTATTTGAGCCCACATATGACTTTCAAACCGTGCGTGGTCGTCCACCCTAGTCGCATGTTCAAATGCAAAGTTTGTGAAAGAAGATTTGAGAATCTGGAAGGATTGAGGGCGCACATAAAACAGGTAAACTTTGGGATCATGCTGTACAGCTGCGAGGTAAAGTGTATTTTACACACAGCTCTGCAATGATGCGTTTTCTCAATCTAGTAGTATACCCAGACGTAGTTGAACCCGTACTGGTTACTTTGCTGTTCAATGTGGCTTCTGTCCCATATGGTTCAGCTCGTGGTCGATACTTAAGACAATACCAGGCAACATTCTTGAAAAAGACCAGTTAGTTGCTCAATATGTAATCCAGAGTTCTACTCATATGTAGCAATCCACCTTCACACGAGGAGAGTTCACAATACTGAGCCCCCATCAATCAGGAATCAACAAAGGCTGCCGGCTGACGATATCAGCCACGCAAACGGATTGGGGGAGGTCCTTCCAATTTGGTTAGAAATCTTTCTCCTCCTATTTGTATTTGAGCATATAGATGATACGAAACCTTCTACGTGGGCTGTGTTGGTCATATTCAAGTGTTTTGGAGAGTTTAAAGTATTTACAATGAACAGAATCATTGCATCTAGTCTTGGAATGGATATCTCTATGCCTTTGTTACTCTTGGGCCACCGTGAAACATCAAATCCCTCAACCTCGCCCTCCCAATTCGATTTCATTATTTAGAAAATATATAAATAACTGTTGAAAGCTTTTTTCCTTTGCATTCCTAGCGTGGATTTCGATAAGGAAAACATTCACCTCGCTCTTCATACCTCTGAAAAACAACCCACAACTGATATACATAAGACATAAAGACCTGAATATAAACGAGAATGCGCATTAAAGAAACTATATATTGGCATTGTTAATTTGTGTGATATTTATGACACAATTATATGCGTTCAGTGCTCCAATAGTTATAAAGGATTGAGTTTAGTCTATAACTATGGTGAACAATTTCCAGTCACAAATATTAGATGCCTAGAAGGGTTCTAAATGTTGTTTTGCCAAATGCAACACAAAAAATTGACGCTGATTCTTTTTTGTGAAATTTCCAATCCAGGAACTGGAAGTATCTACTATACTGTAATGGTCGACAGATATACTTGAGCGGTTATCCAGGTCTAAAATGGGAATCTGGCTGCCAACCAATCCTCGAATCGTACCAATGCCACGACTAAAACACTAAAAACCATACCTTAAGATTTCCTTAAGATTTAAACCCACGCTACCACCTATTCCCATTTTTATATCCCTCAGTATTCTGCATATATCACTAATGTCGATTTTTTAGATGTAAAGAACGAATCCATGTACTTTACCGGTTTCTTCATTTTAACCTCCTAGATTGGCGATTAAGATCTCACGGGTCATAATAATTAATGTATAAATATCCTTCGTATTTATGGTCAAAAATAGGGATAATTTTCTAACAAAAACTTAATAAGTAGTTTACCGAATATGTACATTTCTTAATTTTTAAAAGTGTCAATGATTCGCCAAAATATCGTTGATTTTTGTCGAAAATCGTGCATTTTCCATTTTCAAATATGAGTAAACATGGCAAGAAATTTTATAAACCCGGTTTTGCAATAAAAGCTGTGAAAAATGACGATACTGCGCGTCTAAAAAGTCATGCTTATTCTTAAAGATATTATGATACTTTATATTAATATTTGACCTATATTTTTTTGTTAATAATGACAAGGATATTTATTCTACGAATAAATTATTGATAAATATTGTCTCGATGTGCCGCACAATTAATAACCTTAAGTAATTAGGTGCCCAATAAAACTCATCACGTTTCATGTGCTTGATTGCAAAACAGAAAATATTGGGAAAATAAAAGCATCTAAACTGAATGGATTTTGAAAATATTTTTTAGCTCAGAAAGAAGTATGAGTACTAAATTTTACATCCAATAAGGAGCAAACAGAGAATCAGATGGGCCACTGGAGAACTGAATGAGAACCATACGGAAATTCGATATTGGTCATCTAAATGACACTAGAGAACAAAACGGCCTATTTTGGCACTTGAATTTATTTTTGGTTGTCAAAAAACTTTTTTAAATAATACATGGCTGGATTTACATATACAATTGTAAAAGATAGATTCTGCTCGAAAAATCAACCAATTTTTACGTTCATAGAATTTCTTTGTATGTTTTTAAATGCTCAAACAAAAAATATTTAATTCATTTTGAAATAGACCACACTGTTCTAGCAGTCTCCTTTGGGTGGCCCATCTGAATCTACACGTCCCCCTTTTATGAAATTAAAAACCAGTATGGTGGAACTAAACTGGAATAATAGAATTTATAAATGATGGCCAAATCAATTTTTTTAATTTATGGAAAGGTTAAACTGTTTTTGGCGCTAATTATAACATTTCTGAGCTGATACAGAAACATCGTTCCTAAATGTTTTCACACCTCATTTAATTAGAAATAGAGACAATTGATTATTAAGTCAAATTTATTTCCACAACGATTACCACCTCATCTGATTTCAAAGAATCTTAAAGGTGGTATCCTTTTCCTCATGTAATCTATCATTACAATCAATATTAAGAGCAAAATGATATCGCAGCCATTGATGCTAATAATGAAAAATCTACTTTTCATTATTTATGTGGGTATCACAGTCATATTTAGACCAGAGCATTGCGAGGCAGTTGGATTCAGTATGAAACTACAGATGACACAAAAAAGCGCACATCCAAATTCGTGTATTTTAACTTTTATACGACGATGAAACATCTCGTTCATTCATTAAATTAATATTGACTTGGTGTAACATAATTCTTGAGCTAAAATACAATAAAAAATTGTTGTAACTAGTAAATTATCTAAACTTTGCACCGATGATCCGTTAACAAAGTTGCAATTGCCCCCATCCCTCTGTTTCCAACACAATAAATATTAACTTCTTTTTCTTAAAAACATTATATAAATAGGCAATATCCAGAATCATGTTGATGATTCTCTTATTCACTCCTTTAATCTTAGCGGCCTCCGTCATTTAACTCAGAGGATGTTGGTCTTAATTCTTATTTGAAACAAGATTAACAGGAATGATTCTATCCATGAAATCGGAATGAGCTGAAGCGTATATGGAATGGTGAGCCATGAAATATATTTGATAATGTCTCGAATCGTTGAATAGATCCCTAATAAGCATTTCTGCTCTGATTTTTTAACTGTCCGAAGTTTCAAAAATAAAGGAAGATGAATATGGTTTTAACAGTTAGTTGAACGAATGGATCAATATGTGTTTTGGAACTTGATCAATTCAAGCCCCATATGTACACTTTAATGATTATCTCTCGCTTATTCTAATCGTTTTCCTGAATATTTTATCAAGGGCTCTCTGTGAATCATCAAAGATACCATAGTCAATGTGTGCGAAAGTCACAATTCGAAAAAACAATCTTGATGCTGGGTTTCGGACCAAAAAAGTGGTAATGGTTAGGATGCTCTTTGCGCACTTAAATATATACAGTGAATATTTATCAATATTATGAAACTTCTAAATGATATTAGTTGTGCATTCTGATTTTTTTCTTGAAAGTAATGTCCATTCTTAGTTAAGGTGAAAGTGGGGAACAAATAACGATAAAAATATGCTAGAATACCGTTAATAATAACCACGAATTATGAGGTGCGCAATACGCATCGTTACAACTCAAAATATTGGTCGAAAAACCTTGTAATTTAATTAATCTCTGAATCATCAAGTGTTCGATCAGGATATGAGTGTATTAAAACACTGTAAATATAATTTGATTGTTGTTAATCTAGGTAGGCACTCCTGGGACGCTGCCAGAAACCAGCTTGTGGAACAGAAGCGTGCCACATCTCCACAATTTAAGGTTCCTTTACGCATTTCTTCTCGAAGGTCTGCCCGATGAGATTTCATGATCCACAAATAACCATCCAAAAAGAGTATTTCGTGAGCAACAGATGCTAAAGGCTTTTTAAAGCCTACTCGGAGACAGGGATAACATTGACAAATTGACTCAAAGAGCAATTAATAGCCTTTAAACGCATTTATTTAGTTCACCGTAGGAAAATAAAAAAATATTGAAGAATGATTAATCAAATTAGATTTATTTCATAATATCAAAATCAATCATTCAGTGTCACATAGAGTTCTTCTCGTTTTCTGGAGAATATAAAGCCGGCAGTGACAAGAGGCTGCTTAAAACAAAGATTTACCGAAAGAAGGATCATGGCGCAAAGACCTCCAAGAGTCGTGAATAATATCCACGGTCTCCATTTAATCAGGAAGTGGGAACATGGGGTGTCAAAAGGCGCTTCACATGGAGACTTTTGATCTTTACAGCAACTTGGAGGGAACTTATTACCCCAATCCCCTTTGCCAATTAGACCACAGCATTGATGCTAGAAATGAGGTTAATATCTCACCTTCTTTTGATAGCTATTGATAGCATAGCTATTCGGGTGATTTTGCAGATTGAATCCAAAATCGGCACATTTCTTTAGAATAGATTTGTTCTAGATAATAAAGAGCAATACATGGGTCCAGTGTACGCAGAAAAGTACGAAGAACACTGTTAAACCGACGAATAACACAGATGAAACCGAGAAGTAGACGTATTTACAAGCCGAAGAATTGGAGCAGAGCCCAACGATGGCCGTGAGGTAGATGATGGTAAGAACGCAGAAAAGAACTATGAGAAGTTCGACAAAATGGAACTTGACAACCTCTTGGCAAAAATTGCCCCCAAAGGTTTCAAGAAAGAACATAGCGATTGTCTCTCCGACGGAGACTAAAATTATTGAATAAAATACCTAGGAAAAACAAAAGGAGGGAGAAGAATGTGATAATGCGAACGATAAGAAGGGACATTTGTGTAAGATTCCGACAAATAAATCTCGTGATACGCAGTTTATGATAATCACCTGGATCTTATTAAAAGTAATTAATTGAACTTGTTTCAGGGTTAAATCTTTAACAAACAGTATGGTAATATTAGTCGACCACAGATATAACACTTGGAGTGGTATTGTCATAAGTCATGAGGATTTCATATAATGATTGTGTTTTTTTTTTTTAGACGTTAATCATAACTCGGACACGGAAGGTTACGTTGATTATAGCTAAGATAAACTCTGATCTTTGACCCGACGTAGTGGTTATTACGAACATATCGGCTGAATTTAGCTTTAATTATCTTTAATACAAATTAATAATTCAGAATCGATTTGTAGTAGTCGAAATCTCTCGTTGGGGTTATTAATGGCAAATGACGTCATCGTGTGCATTTATTTTAATCTGGTATTTAGAGATCGATGTAATTCTAAATCTATTCACTAATTGCTAATATCAACTTTGAAAATCTCTTTAAATCTTTACACAAAGATCAGCTCGGGAAGCAATTCTAAATAGTTTTTGCTCATACATCAGACGATAATCTAAACCCTTAATCCCTTTAACTACGAATATTCTAGTTGTAAAACCCTACCAACACCGCCCATATATCGCACATTTCTCATACCACTTCGGCGTTCTAAATATAATAGACAACAAGTTAGTGGGGCATTGATTTTTATCTCGATTTTTGACAACTTGACACGAAAATGAATTTTCACTCATATCAAAGCAGCGTTGAACTGCCTTGAAGTCATTGAATGCCACAAATGATTCAATTGGCTAATATTTCAGTGGCATTAATTCTTGTTAATCTTGGTTGCTTCATCTAAATATCCCAGATCATTGACTTAGAACTGGTTTCAAATCCTGCCAACAATCCAATATGCCCTAAAAACACTTCTTATGGCCGATGAAACATGATTTATGTAAATCCAAGCTTGAGTGGATCAGGCATTACGTCCCTTACCGTGATGATACCTGAATATATCTGTAGTAAAACGCTGACAATCGCTAGTTTTGACAAGACGCACGCCAAATCACTACCAGCGTAGATAAAAGATAGTTTCAGACGAAAATGAATCATGAATGGACTGCCGATTAAGCATGCAGCCTCTTCTATTTGAATAACAGGGTTAGAGGTTGTCTTTAGTTTCGCAAAGGCTGACATGATTCAAAATGTGCCAGATTATATCAGTTCTTTTGTTAAAACATTGCAATGATCGATTAACATAATGTGGATCTAAAATGTGGTGAACTATGCCGCAGAGTTTATGATATTTTGCGGATGATTTGTCTGTTTCGTTGTTTAAACCATAAAATCGTGCAAAATATCAAATTCACATACAAGAATCATTTCAAAATATGGTACTTAGATGGGCTTGCTTGAAACAAAACTTGATCATAAACAACATTCAGACACCTGCTTGTGATTTCATGTCAGGAAGTTTAAAAAGCTGGCATCGAATTGCTGTAGTCTCATCGGATGCAAGTGTCTAAAGTAGTGGCTATTTGCAACAGTGTTACAAATGAAGTGATATCAACCTGACTTTGCTTACTTAATTTCTTAATTTTTTAAAACATTTTTCCTTAAGATAAGCAAATGATTTACATCTGGCCACAATTTTAACAGCATATATTTCCAATTGTTCGAGTCTATCAAGCATAATACAATGCTAAGGAGTAGAATAAAATTAACTAGACCATAAACAACATGTGATTCAGTTTACCGACCACGAAGGGAATCAAGGATGATTTTGAAATGAGCAAAAATGACTTATTTCTGTCTTCAAACAACGAAACAGTTATAGATGTCTCGACCCCAATCGCAAAGGTTTTCATCATGACAAATATTTCATGGTATATTTTGCTGATGATGAGGATCAGAATGACGAATATGAATCAGATTTGTCATCACCGAAAGTTGCCATGTTTTCATTGAAGTAATGCTATAATTTTACAATCTTATTCTGAATGATTGCGCACGATATCGAGGTTTCCAACATAAAATAAAATTTCATTGGAATTTTGTTTTACCCAGCCACCAAGTTTTTCTTTGTGGACGATGAGTGAAATCTATCACTCTAATTGAGTAATGATTCGTCTATTTCGGCGTAAATTAACAATTAACGTTTTGGCATGTTCTAAGAGGAAAAAGTGACCAGACAACCTTGATAACTGTGATACTTTGTTAGCGGATATCAATTTCCACTCGTTTAACTGGAGCATTCAAGGTCGTTAACGAGTGGGCGTGCCAATAATTGTAATTAATGTAATTTTACAGCACCATGGGACTGCCTGTTAGTTGGTATATTTATATCATTATTCAACTTTATGTATTATGATACTGATATGGAGACCTTGTTTGAGGCAGCGTAGTTTTAATACCTATTTACTTTTAAATAAGATGCCACAAATTTATGAGCTTAATATCCTCCCACAATTTATATTTCTCAACCCTTTTCGGATGAGTTCATGGAAAACACCTTGAAACTCCGTGTCTTCATCGAAAGATTGCCTCAGATTATTAATTTTGTCCTTGTGGCCATTTCACAAAAATAAATGGATACGGTTTCACTCGGGCATATGATCTAAAAGTCATACAGGATGGCATTTATCAAAGCATATGTGTTCTTTGGTGATACTTTCAAACCAGAAACGCTAAAAACCTTTTTTAATCGTTTAGAAACCAACTCTTGTTTATCTGTCATTATTTCTGCTAAAAAAAGCTCAGATCCTTCTTTTCCCTGTTAGTTGAGATTGAAACACAATCAGATGAAGAATTCGATAAAAATGGCTTTCTGATTGAAAATAAAGGTAGAATGAAACATGAGAGTCGAAACTTTAAGATATGACGAATCTTATATTAAAATATTTAAAACAGGTAACTATTCAAACTTCGAATTGTTTACCCTTCCACATCTTCCTAACCATAATCACACACGAAAAATGATAATGACAACATTCTACATCCATTTCCCAATATCGAGAAAAAGGAAGGCCTTGCAAGATGTTGGTTTTCACAATTAGGATTTGATATGCAACACAAGTCAATGCAAATATGATCAATAAAATGAAAGAGTAAAAGTGACTAGAAAATATTAAAATTATAAAAATTAACCAGAGCCTTAATTATCTCCTTTCTAGAGCATAGTTAACAAATATAACTCGGATTTGTGTTTCTGACATTCGAAGAATAAATCACTCATGAATTTACCTCAAAATTTCTTCACGCTATGAGTTCCTTGGAATCAGCAAATTCAGAAATTCCGCATCGGTGATTAATACAAAATTTCTTTTCATTAAAAATCAATTCTAATTGGGGGTTGGAAACCATTAAGTTCATTTTGTCTCCGATGAACAAATATTGTTGCAAGGGAGAACATGACAAACAAAAAACAATTAGGATGAATATCAGTTAGATATCGTAATCATGACCGAGGTCCCAAATGGTGGTTCAATCGACAAATTGTGCATATCTGAGAACACAACATAATGAATCATTGGGATGCAAATGTACACATTCATACAATTAAAAATCTGACATTAAAACCATTGAAGGCTGAGTTTTCAGATTTAAAGAAAATATAATCACTTCTGCATCTTTTCATATCCCAAGTGATTCAAGGATTCTTGTAAGTTAACAATCCGTGTTTTATGGCTTTATTAAGTGATATATTATTACTGTAGACATTATTTCTAACCGTAATGAACGATTTGATCTAAAACGTTTTGATCTAAAATCCGAAATTTGCCGACAACTCAGTCGATTGGGTCTAAAGCAGGGGTTCTCAACCTGGGAGTCGCCAAAGAATTATGAAAATGTGACGTAATCTTTTATTAAAACGTGTATAATTGATCATGCAACTCATTTTTTCAGCTGGCTTTTAGAATAGTTATTTTTTTATTGAACTCATTAATAGCGATGTTTCCAAAACCTATTTTCTCCTTAATTTCAATTTCACAATTCAGGATAAAGTGTTTGAAGTATTATTCAGTTATGTCTGAGCTGTTTTTAAGGCTTCTTCTACTATATTCAACCCACATACCTTTGCGAAACGGAGTTGTAGGCCTTTTGTTTATCAAGTCTAAATATAATATTAAACGTGACGCATAAGATGACCTTCTTTTTGATATTTTCCATACAATCCCAAGAAAGCCAGATCTTGTGAAAAAACAACAAGAAAAATCTTCGCAGTGATGTTTACTTGGTAGAACATATTGTAAATACAATAATTTTATTGATTAAGTTTACATTATTTTTCAGGTTCAGTTAGGGATTTAAAATTGTGCATAAATATAGTGGATTAATATTGTGATTAGGCTAAATTTAAAATTAATTGATGCAATTGATAAATATTTAACTTTATTTTTGAAATTATAATCATAAAAATATTGTGAATAAAAATAATTGAATATTGTTTCGAAATTAAACATAAAATAATGTTCTTTTCGGTTCCTGAAATTTTAATTTTTATCCTGTGTCAGTAATATATACTATGATTACGATTTGTAAATTTAAAAACCTACAGTTGATTATGGGTGCCACAAAAATTTTTTAAATGGAGAGGAAGAGGGGGTCACCGCGCTTTAGAAAATGGATTAGAAGAATTAAAGGCGTCGTGGCCCAACAAAGGTTGAGAACCGCTGAATTAAAAGATTTGAAGATAAAGTCAACTTTAGTAATGTTGAGTCGCGCATACTCTAGCTAATGCTAACAGCAGAAAAATAATATAAGTATTAAGATTAATAACGTCACAACACAAACAATGGCCTGCTTTGTCTAAAACTGTTTTGAATTTGCTTTATTTTCCCTCTAAGTATATTTTAACTGATTTTGAATGGAATTCTGATATTAGCCATTTTACTTGGACTAGACGAATATAAAAGTCTTGCGTATTTAAAAGTCGAGAACAATTTTGTATATATTCACAGAGGGTTTACATCTATTATCGGGCCAATTCCATTGCATTTCGTGCAAATCCCCTATTTGATCTCTTGCTAATAAAATTTAGAGTATGATAAATTATATGAATTTTTAAAAAGAGAACTAAAATTTTAAAGAATAAATTACAATGTTTATCCCTTTTTGCGCATATTATTTCGAACAGCGCATAAAATGCATTTAAGCGATGATAAAATAAAACTGATATACAATTATCAAACGAGGGCAAATCAAACACCGAAATTGTGAAGATTTTGTCGTGTTCGAGTCTTCAAGTTTACCGAACAATAAAGATTTTTGACGCAGAGAGGAGAACACAGAAGAAAAATACTGGTGGGCTCAAATGAAAAAAACTATCCGTGGAGCAAAATGATTTTATACTCGACATGGTGGATGAGGACTGCAGTGTTACTTTGTAGGAGCTCAAAATTGAACTTCAGGAGCGGTTAAGGATACAAGTCTACATCAATACGATTTCCAAATCGTTGGAAGACATTCTATATAGTTGTAGAATAATTCAAAACTTACTAGAGAGAAGAAACTGCCTTATGACTATCAATATCCGATACGATTTTACTATAGAATTTCTTCGACTCGAACATTGACGAGTCCAGAATCATCTTCATGGATGAAACTGGATTCAATATTTTCATGAGATTTGTTAATGGCAGATCTCCAAGAAATACCCAGCGACCAAGGTCGTAAAATCAATCCGGTCAAAGAATATCAGCATGTCCTATTGTATCCACAAGGACAGAATGACTTTCTACGAGCTGAATAAACGAACTTATCAGAAAAATATCTATGGGGCGTTTTTTAATTGAATTCGCGAAATTGAAAGAATAAAATCTTAATAGTGGCACATTTATTATGGACAATGTGTCTTTTCATAAATGCCAGGATATTCAAAATACCATAACAGCTTTTGGGGATTCAGTCCTATATTTTCCTCCATACTGGCTATTCCTTTATCATAACTAGAAGGCTTTTGGCAAAATCAAAGATCGAGTGAGAAAATTGCAGCCAATAAGTTCTGAACAACTCATGGCTGCCCATTAGTCTTCTTATACATCAGTTATCAATATTGACAACAGGCCAAAAGCTACATTGATGCCTTTCTAAATAAAGAAGAGATAAACTATTAATTTTCACAAAAATATTCGGTATCTTGTAAATTATTAGTTAGATATAATATCACAGCTTTTATATGGTTAAAAATGTAATTTGTAAATAATGGATGAAATCCGTAGTTTAAACTTAAAATGTTAGTCGTTTTTTTAATAATTCACAAAATATATACTATGAATTTGTTGACAAGAGATTTAATATAGGATTTGCGCGATAATAGATGGAAACCGTTTTTGTAGGTTCACAATCAAAAATCAAATGAAATGGACTTTATATATGTTTTTTTAGAATGAGTGCTAAACATTAAATTCAAGAAAACATCATTTTTTTTATAAATGACACATTCAGTATAAATGTATATGGTTTGAACTTTTCAGATCATATTATGTGAATCGAAATCAACCGAACTGCAGAAATAAATATTACGCATTGAGAGGATATATGAATCAATCAGCTTATATTGTTAGGTTCGTAGCGCACTTAACAATTCAGAAATAGGGCATCGTATATTTTAAGAATTTTTTTAAATGTCATTTCGGAGAGCATATAAGCCATTACAGTAGCCCTCAACATTTCAAAAGGAAGCTGTTAAGGTTTTATTTAGAGAACACTATAATAACGTACAAAATATCCCGCTAATTTGATTGGTAATCATCACCAATATCTAAAATGTGTGAAACAGATTAAAAAAACGCTTATTAATGTAGTTTATCAAATTAGAAGACAAGATAAAAGCAAGCGTTCGAAAATAATGCATGTTCGCAAATTCATTTAATTATCGTTCTTGATTCTTTCTATTTCTTCGATGATTTCCTTCTTCAATTCGGCATAGAATTTATTTGAAGAATCAGTTGTCCTGCAGAGTTCAGCTGTGAACGTGTCGTAGGTTTTCTTGATATAATCGATCGTTTCACTGTTTAAATAATAACTTTATACCTTTCACCGAGATCAAAGATTTCCCAATAAAATTTGTTGTGTATATCCCGATAGAGCATACATTTCGTGCATCTTACTGTTTGTTAAGCGTAAAAATACGAGATTGTCTTGCTTTGTTCATTTTTTCAGATTTCAGAAAGTCAATGTTCTAATTTGATATAACATCTTACATCATGACTGTTTTTACACACAGACCACAATTGTTGACAAAATCGACCATGAAATCGGGGGTGAAGCTGCAACGGTGTGTTATATCGAAATCAGGGCATAATTTATCTGCCAGATTGTAAAATTCTTTGCTTTTCACGACGTCTTCAAATTCTTTTTCAAAGATGTATCCAGAATAAACACATCGCTGGTGTGCTGGTAGGATCCATCGCTGAAAATGATCATTGTTTACGTTTTCGAGGCAAACTTCAATCGACTTACGACAGCTATAATAATAAGCTTGAGGTGACAATCCTTTGAGATAACACTCAGCTGAAGCATCATAATAAGAGAGGGCTTGAACTGGTTTTATAAGTTTGTTTTCAGCGATTTCAGCTGCTTTAAAAAAAGCTTCCCCAGCCTCTACAAATGAGAATAATTATACCTGTCCATTTACCATCCCTTTTGAAACTGTAACCCAAATCACGGTATTGCTTATAAGGACGAGAGTGATCCTTTGGTTTTTTACACCTGAGTTAGAATACCGATTACCGTGAAAACAACCCTCTAAAACAAGACATTCCAGTCTGATGAGTGATAATCTGTTGACAAATATTTTAAAGATTAATAATTCTAATCTATTAATATACATAGTTCGTAAATATAGATTATATATATGCGCAATACCTGAAAGTTTAAAGCTTCATTTAAGTGGCTCAAATCTGGTTGAGGTTTGTTGATAATTTTCCTTAAAGATCTACAAAAACGAAGATTTGACAATAAATTGTAAAAGCCAGGCCATGGCTTATTTTTATTTAAATAATACTTATTTAATTTTGATGTTTATATTCACTGACAAATATTTGAAACCACATTCTATTTACACAAACTTTATTTGTATTACCTTATTAGAATAGATAATACGAGGCCAATTTGATTGTCTCCCGGGTATAGCCGACAATTTAATTAACAAAAAAATATTTATTTTTATCGTATTGCAGAGGTGCAATTTAATATATCCATTTCAATCAAAAAAGTGATATTTGCAACCATAGCCATCTATGGATAAATCGCCATAATTTGCATTCCAGATTTATTTTAATAATCATACGTTGGTCTATTTCTTTCGGGTCTTTTTTATTAAAGCTGGACATATAAATTGCAAATATTCATGATCGTCTTGGTTCATATTCAATTTTAATTATATCTATGCTTGTGAAATATTATGAATCATATTTAGATGAATATAGATCATCGTGTTATCTCGTACATAAACATGCACGAATGCCATCGATAGTTATCCCCTATGTCTTGATATAATCATTAAGCTATTTCAAGCTAAATTATGCCAGGATTGTGAATATTTTTATTTCATAAACAAATTATTATTTTATGGTTTATTGATTAAACTAATCCCGATTCGCGTATATTATAAACTTAATTTTTGTTTTTTTTATAACCGCGCAATCGCGAATTCATTACATTTGGTGGTTATTAAACCTTTCAAACTCGATCAAACATGTACTCAAACTCTGGATTTTATTCTTGACTTAAGTGTTTCATAATAATGCTAAGTTTATTGTTGATTTATAACAATCATCACAGAAGATACTTTTAGCGTAGATTTAAGTTAGTTCGACTTTGGATTTCTCATATTTTGGGATTAAAAATATGAAACACAAAGAAGATCCCTAAGTTTACGTACTCATAAATCTTTATCGATTTTGATATTAATACTCCCAGGTCACCTCTTTCACTGTAAACCGTCTTCTCATTTTTTCCTTACCTTCTGAATTGAAACCTCTTCCTTACAACAAATGGATGCAGTGCTGTTTCTGTAAAGTCGTTCAACGTGTCATGGTTTATGACTGGTATATTTTAAATGATATATCATGATTTGATTTTGTATCATTATAGGATCTAAATCTTCATCAGAATAACAATACAGACAGTTAAGTGGCATATCACGTATTAATATCCTCGCGCGAGTTGTTAATGTTGAATTTAATGTCTGTCGTGTCGTGGTGGACTTTGGGAATATCTCGATGTTTATATAGATTTAATCTAACTATCGAATGTTCCCTCAGAACATGTGGATAAAAGTTTGTTTAGATAATGGTATGACCGTGGCTCCTCTGAACGAACTCTCGAAATATCTTGATTTATATGACAACTAATCTCTAAAATCTGATCGTTCACTCATGCATTTGTCGAACAATATCATTAGGTGGAGAGATTTAATGATTAACTTACATATTTTAGAAGTTACGATAAATCTTTATCCTCAAACTTTCAATAAGTAAGAGTTGAATTTTTTTTCATTGATTTTACCTGATATTTCTAAATCTGATTCGGGAAAACGAACATCAAAAATCTGCATTTTTTAATTATATTTCTCGAAGTTTAGCTGGTCGGGTAAAAATTAAAAATAAGGCGAATTACACTTTTTACATCTATTTTAGTAAACTTCACGACAAGGTACGAACAAATCTCGAAATAAATTCAAGGCGTTGATTTATAATGTAGACGCGATTGAAAATATTATTATGATCTATGGTTGAGATTATCATGTATTCCATTTAAACAGTTACAATATCAATTAAGCTGACGGTTTAGATTATTGCTTCCTCGTGTCTGATAGGGCAGCTGGGGTATATCGTATTAGCCTCATCCAGCAAAATTGTATATCATCATAGATATTTATTGAGATCCCTTTCCCGTCAGAATTTTTTTCTATTTGTATATCCTTGTAGATATAACCATCCGTCAATGTTGATGAATATCCAGTCGCTCTCTTTGGATATCCAATCTTATGATACGTAGTATTCCATACGTATCTGTATTTCAATGTTTTAGAAAAGCATATTTCTTAGTGTTAAATGCTTGCACAATGTGATTTTATAAGAGAACACCACCCATTATTCGACATCTGCTTAAATCTGCATACATGTTAAACTGCAGCGTTTATTCTCAGCAAAAATATATTGCTTTCAGAACCATTCTGTGAAGTAATTTACAATCTGTTTTTAATGTTTCGTGTAGTTCCGAAATATTGACTCGTACTTTTTTGTTTACATGTAATTCAATAATGTAGATGATGTGGTGAATGCTTCTCAATCTAGCCATAATTTAAGTGCCTTTTCCAGTACAACAAATCCTTCATACTATACGTCAAATTTATCATAAACCTCCATAGTGTATATTCTGATTCTCAGCATAAACGATTTAAGCACAAGTATACACATATCATATTAAAACATCGTTCAGTGCTTCTAATTTTTTATTTTTCAAAAAAACACTCGCCACAACTGTATATATTGCTACACGCACGCACTGAATATGCAAGATTGTATTTTAAATAATATTGTCTTTGTTGGATTTATTGAATTTTATCAACACTCGATTGGAAGTTTTTATAGTAAAATATCTAGAAATGCCGAACCGCAAATAATAAACTTATTTGTAATACGATGAATTAGGTATATCTTTTTTTTATAAACTAAACTCAAAAATAATCTGGAGTCTGTTTAGGACAACTAGATTACTCAGGTGGAACTGCCGAAGAGCTGGTTGATCCCTCAGGCCTAGGGATTCGGTGCTCTAGGCCCTGGTAGCGACGATCTTTGAACATATATCCAGAGGCTGGTGAGGTCTGGACCAAGCCTAGTTTGGACTGTAGTTGTGCAAACGTTCGTGCCGTTGACCGGAGCCCTCTAGCCGCGTTTCTGTCTTCGTGGCTCTTGTAGCCACTTGAGCTTCGGGCGCGGTCATGCGGCCTCCCTCTTTCCGCTTGTGGCCCTCCAGAACACGGATCCTCTAAGGCATCTGTGGGCCTTGTTGTGTAACACCCAAGCTGGCCTTGACGGCCCTTTATCGACTAGTAATCTATGGTCCTTCCACCTGATGACTATAAGGTCATGAGCAGTGGTCTGCCTGCTATTTGGTCATTTGTTCCCATTTTCAAGCTTGCGTGTACTGAACGTATGCGGTTTCATTTGCTTGTTGAGCCTAATATGTACGTCGTGCAGTACTAGCATCAGCTGCGACAAGGATAACTCTGGGTGATCCACCTAGGCCAAGTGCGAGACAGCTGTGGCCCTATCTCGTGTCGCAAGCATGAGATAGCCAAATAAAGTCGAGAACCACTGCTTTCTCAGGTCAGGCTGTTCGAAAACGGCAGGTCAGAGCTCCCTTAATGCGTTCATGAGTGTAGGTGGAGTGGTCGAGAACGCGAAGCAGCCGAATAAATAGAAAACCTTCACGCAGAATTCTGTGGCCAGGGGAATGCTTAAATGGGTCAATGACATTCCTTCCGTTATGGTATGACCGCCCCCTACGGCCATGTTTGAGTAAGTGGCCTTCAATCAACTACCTCATCCATGAACAAATGGGTGCAGACAATGAACTAGGTATATACCCTGATACTCAATGACAAATTCTGAATTCGATCCTAGAGCTATAGTTCGTATGATCCTGCAATAAATTTTAAAATTGACTGATGTCATTTCCTGATACCCATTTTCATGTCTTGCTATTTCTAAACAAAGACTGAAAAGATGTATTGAGTAGAGCTAGTGAGACTTAGAGAGCCGAATGACAAAATCTAATTCCAGACGAGAGAAATCACAGGCAGTATTGTATCCCTCTACTGTTGAGTAACCTTCAAGTGTTCAGTAAGTGCGTGTATGATCCTGCCTTAACTATCGAAGAGTAAAAAATGGCAAATAAATGGTACTACTGTGATGGCAGTATCTTAACTAGAGTTACTAAACTCCCCTTGATAATAGTAATGAAGTCATGGAAGCATGCTTGTTCGTCTCATTAACCCTAGGGCTGATGACAAAATTTTTCCAAAATAAACGGTGAATTGTGATACTAAATGCATTCATTTTATGGATCCTCAATTTTAAATCTCATACATATCCCGCCATGTTTCGAAAAGAGACAATTCCTTTTGTACTGAAGTCCAAACAGTTTTTCGGTTTTTTAATGAACGAAGTAAATGACTATTTGATCTCTCTATTTCTTTAAATTAAAGCTTTTCAACGACCAGACAACAGCAAAATTTTAACAAAATTGACATTAAACGCATAATATGAATAAATTAAAAGTTCTCAACAATATTTAAATAAATCGGTTATCGTCAATCATCGCTAGCGTCACCGACTAAATAATGAATGACTTCTCAAGCAGTCTTCACTTGCTACATTTCAACTATAAACTTCGATATATACATTTGGAAAACTCCATAAATTAAATCTAAATAGCTCTAAGAAATAACTATGATTTAGTATTTTATGATAAGGCAATAAAATTTATACTGTCGCAGGTTAGTATAACTCATTAAACATGATAAATTCAACAATTATTTCTTCTACATTTTCATCATCAAAAAGAATGACGTAAAATCATTTTCTATTTATAAATAGGGAACAATTTTCATCTGTGAATATTATCTAGCAAATTTATTGTAAATATTACTCTTGTTCTCTAGCTTGATATCTTCCAGACAAACAAACGGGTAGTTTAACTGCGATTGTGTGTTAATTTTCAAACTTAACATTCAGAGAGGAAAATATAAATTTCCCGATTCGGAAATACTTACGTTCTATATATATTACTAAAAGATACTTTTCAAGTTTTGCCAAGATACTCTGATAAAAATAAACCTAAATAATCTTATTTCGTGCTTATAACTGGATAATTGTTTGTTCAAAATTTGTAGCTATAACCATTTTACACTAATTTGGTGTGATGGATTATGTTATTATAATGCGATTTTATGATAAGTAACAATGAATACACGTTATTTCTCAATTAAAACGGATTTACTTTTCTTTGAATTATGTAAATTGATCAACAAAAAGGAAGCTTTAGTTTTCGGTTTAACAATGATTCGTGGTCAATATTCAGAAGAAGAGTTCAAAAAAATATGGTCAAAAATTAGCTATCATCCGAAGCTCATTATGAGCAAGATTTTGGAATTTAGCCATGAAGAATAACCGCCTACATATCCACCACTTGGTCTAGATTAAATTTGGCTACAGAAAAGTGTGATTTTGATGAACGCGTCCCATCAATAAACTTCAAAGCTGGAAAAATTACAGAAGGCCAGACACGCCTAGCGCA